>JAAWXA010000052.1:585639-606394 GCA_038090715.1 Florisuga fusca
GGGGAGGGATGTGGGAGGGGTGGGACTACAGACTTAGGCTGCATTTGGCCATTTTTGGGAAGAGCTGTTTGAGGCAGTTTGTGTCACTACAGAGGGTTTGTGAGGATGTGTCAGGAGTGGGTGAAGCAGCTGTGTGGGACAGTGCAGTGGAACAGGGTGAATGCTGGAAAACTGGCAATGTCCTCTGGAGTAGATCCCAAGCTGAGGCAGACCTCTGAGCGAGGGCAGTTCAGAGGCCCTTCCAGCCTTGGGGAATGCTTGGATGTGCTTCACTATGCTATAAATAATTACAATTATCCATTCTATTAAGTAATTTAAAAGATTATTTCTAGTCTCCCTGACTTATAGGCAATTTGGATTTCTTACTGTAGGCAAAATAAAAAATAGCTGGTCTATTATTCTTCTGAATTGTTTTATCTTTGTTGCTCTAAGCAGAGTCATGGGAATGTTTTTTTCTAAGCCAGCAGGTTATTAGAGGACACACTTATAAATAACTGGTCTTTGCTATTTTTAAGTATTTTCAACATAGTCATAATAATATGGCATAATCTGCAGAAAACCTGGGTCCAATTCTTCTGCTGAAGTGCTCATAGCTCACTTCTGTTTCTTTGGGTGATGGGGAGCCAGGTCCCAGGTCTCAGTCTGCTCTGCAGGAATGCCGAGAGCCCAAGGGGCCGTGCTGCTCACTGCAGCTCCAAACAGGTCAGTTTCTGAAGCAAATTTTCCCTTACACTGCTGCAAAAGATGCAATTCTCCTTTATTACATCAGGGAAACTAACATCTGAGTCTGATTTACAGTTTAACTTGCTGAGTTCTTTCTGGGCATGCCAGAGTGGCCACAGCAACCATGGGTCAAACCCTGGACCTGGCAAGGAAGCCTGGGGCTGCTTCTGGACCCACTCTGGGGAATTATGGAGAGGTGCAGGTAGTCTGTCCTTAAAACAGAAACTATGGAAAATGACCACGGAGGTGTAACCCCACTTCTTCAGGAGAACTGAACATTGCAGACAAGATAATTTATAATTACTTCATAATTTATTAAAGTTCAGGTCACCATATGCAATAAATTATAGTAAATATAATAATAACATTGTCACAGAATATTGCCATGAAGTACTCGTCTAAGAGCTATTGGAAGCTATACAAGTAAGAGCTGAAGTTATGATATTTAGATTTTTAGAGTTAATGGGAAGTGAACAAAATATTAAGGAGCTTCACAGTAATTTCAGGAAAATGTCATTATTATTGCTTCTGTGCGAACAAGTTACTCTGCACACGTACAGCTTGAGAAAGAGAAGGTACAGTTGCATAGTGTGTCCCTAGAGCAGACGCATTCCCTGAAGGCTGAATTTGCTGCACCCATTCGGTGCACCCTGGTGCATTTTAACAAATGCAAAGTGATCCCTGATCAGGTGCTGATCAGTCTCTAGAACCTCCTTCCCGTCCCTCAGCAGCGAGGCTCAAGACTCGGCTTTCAGGCAACAGGTTTGCAAAGGCAAAGCACAGAGGGGAGGTCAGGGAACACTGAGTCCATCTGAAGGTCTCGAGTCGTGCCCAGGCGTAGGGTCCCCCCATGGCTCAGGAGCTGCTCCCCCTCGGGGAGCCTCTGGCCGTGGGCAGCACGGATGCTGTGTCTGCGCCGATGCTGTGTGTGTCCACACCAATCCTGCACCCGCGCCGGTGCTGCCGTCCGGACCACGCTGTGGTCGGTGCCGTGGTCAGCTGCATGAGCCAGGGGGCTGAAGCCCTGCGGATGGGCTGTCCGGTCCCCTGTCCCGCCGCCTGTGGCAGGAGGTCATGGACAGTCCAGTCCCAAAATGTTCTCTCCCATTCCTGCTGCCTGCGGCAGCTCAGTGAACTTTAATGGAGTATTTGCGAAATGTCAGGAACTGGAGCAGCTTGTCCTTTCTCCTCTGCTTTAGCGCCATCAGCGCTCTCGTTTTCTCCTCCAAGTCCTGGTCGGTGGCGAGGATTATCTTGGCTCTTTCCTCCGCCTTCTTGTCCCCAGAGTTTTTGAAGAGTTTCTGCAGGGACTCCTCGTTGATGCTTTCGAAGATGTTGGGCACGGCTTTCTTGCGCAGGGCCGTGTCGAAGCGGTAGCCGTGGACCGAGGGGCTCACCCGCAGGGACGTGGACATGGCTGGAGCTGTGCGGGGTCCCTTCGCTTTCATCTATGTGGGGTTTGCTCCCGGGCTGCGTCGGAGGGATCGGTGCTGTGCCGGCTCCCAGGGCTGGTATTTAAAGGCAGTCCGGAGGAAAAGCCGGAGGGCTCAAGTTACAATGATGAAATCACGCTGATGTCACCACCGAACAGCCACAGCGAGTTTAACAGTTCAGTTGCCAACTTTCCTCCGCCGTGCAGCCGACGCAAAAAGTTTTCTGACTCCGCGGTGCGGATAGGTTTCCTGTGATCCGCAGCATTCTTGCAATTTCAAACCTTTAGGGCCAGCACAGCTCAGTCTGTTCTAGGCCTTTTGTTGTGTGCAGGAAAGGTGTTTGTCAGGATATATAATATGCAAGGAACAGCTAAAACTCCAGGCGAGACCTATTGCAGTGCTAGCAAGAGGTGCCAGCTGCGAGCCTGTGCACGCAGAGGGAATGTGTCTGTGTCTGTCAGACAGGAGTACAGCAATGCAGCAAAACCTGCTCAGCTCTGGGCATGGGACGCTCTCTGCTGCTTCCCAGGTGATATGGGTCATGCTTATCTCTCACAAAGCTCTGTTTTCTAAGTGGCAAAGGTTCTACCAGAGGCAGCTGATCCATAATGTCCTCAGATGTGACTTCCCCAGCACACAAGGCAGATGTTGCAGCAGGTAAAGCCTCTGCCCCGCCGTGCATGTGGTGCTGTAGCGCTGAGCAATGCGCCCCCTGCTCCTCCCTCCACTCTGGCCCCTGCTCCTGCCTCCTCTGTCCTTCTTGCTCGATTTGCAGCTCACCTGTGCAGTTCCTCTGCTCCAGGAGAGTGTGTGCTCTTCAACCCACCCTTGGCCAACACCAAGCCCTTGGGCTGGGAGCACTCACTCTTAGTCATATGGATTAGCTGTAGGCAGTCGTGCCAGCCAGTGAGTCGATTACTCACGGGTCCCTTCCAGCTCGAGTTGTTCTGGGGTTCTGTGATTCCCTCTTGATGCCTGCAAGGGGCTGGCTCTGACTACCAGAGCATCCTGCTGGGCTTAGAAATCTGGTGTTACTAAAGCCTCACCCACTTCAGCCTTACCCAGGATGTCAGTGGGTTCAGAAGTCCCTTGAGACCAGGGAGCCAGAGATAAGTGTATTTTGGTTAATGGCCTAAATGCAGCCGGATGTGGCAGGGGCCCTGTTTGGAAAATCAGTGGCTTGTTTACTGTTGGTTTCGATGACCCCTCTTACTCATCCAGACTAAAAAGTCCAGAAACAGCCTCTGCTGCCCCTGTGTTTGACCAGCAGTGTGGGGAGGTCCCTCATTTACTGGAGAGCTGTGGAGGTGATCTCTGACTGCAGTGAGCAGCAGATCTACAGTAACATCCCCAGTATCTCCACACTTCATATTCCCTTTAAAACTTCTGTTCCTTTAAACAGGGCAGAGGGATGTTCCTGAGCACAGCCCCTGCAAAGCCCCTCTCCTGTGGGTAAGAGCACCTGCAGTCCATGTGCCAGGTTTGAGCTGGCACAGAGCAGAGCTCAGGATCATCTGCAGCAACACATAGAGCCGAGCTGGCAGTTCCAGCTCCATCCAGGCTCTCCTGAACTTCCAGCTGGCCTGGGCTTGCCAGGCTTTTATCTTTAGAAGAGGGAGTGGGCTGCATTGAGTGTTTGTCCAAGTTCCTATCTGGGGCTTGTGGAACCATCCCTGGGAGCTGGGCACACCTGGGTGCAGCAGCATCCACCCCAGGACCAGCTTTCCCCGCAGCCACTGGACTTTGCTCCGTGGTCACCCACACGAGCTCTCCCTGCACGTGCCTGACATCTTTTTTTTTTTTTTTTTTTTTTTTCCACCGGTTCTGCATTGTTGTCATTGTGTGGGTTACTTTTTACAAGTTTGTCTGAATTGCTTTTGTATGTGCTGGCTGTTACGTGCTCTAGTATATAAACAACTGCTTTACAAAAGCTGGTGATTCTCCCCTGCCAGACAGGCTCAAAAGCCTCTCACTTTGCTGTAGTTGTGTTGGATTTTTGAGAATTACACATCAGCCACAATTTGCTGCTAAATTCATCCTGGAAATAGGATCTTTTTGATGTGGCTGGTTCCTGGGTCTCTGTCTGTAGAAAAGCCTCAGGTTTTATGGGCTCCTGTTGACATGAGATACGAGGGACAGCAGGAAGGGGAATACCAGGTCCTTGCCTGTCCCCGCTGCTTGGGTGCGAAGTGCTGCCTGGAGCAGTAAGAGGAAAACCTGCCTGTAAAAAGTATGTGGCTGAAATGCTAAATATTCATTGCTTCACTGGACAGGTAATACAGTTTCAGAGTACCTAAGGGAAAACATAGTGCCAGAAGATGGGCCGTGATCTTGTGACTGTAGGAAAACAGCCCTTCTTTTGTTTCCCTTGGTCAAAAACAAGAGCTGAGGAATGTTAACATATGTGTGGTTTTCCCCCTCTCATTGCACATGGACTCATTCTGCAGGTGTTTGCAGAGACGTGGCTGAGAGAATAAGTTAGCAATATTTGTGGAAGATACAAGCTCAGAAAAGTATCTGCCATGGAAACCGAGAATAAAGCCGATGCTTTAGGAGTAAGACATCAGAAAGCTGCCAAGATGAAGCATGCGTTTGCGTGTGAGCTCCTCTCACGCTCAGCACTAACAAATGTCTTTGCCCCTTCAAGCTTCTCTGCCCACTTTGTATAAATTTAGTTGTGTTCAACTCTGAGTGAGATGAAGCATGCCTCATCTGTTTTTTTCCAGTAATTTTTGGTTATATTGGTCTTTTAATACTGCTTTCCCAGTAGTGCCTAGGAGGAATTATTCATGTGTTAGATTGGGGTGAAACTTCAGACAAGATGCAATTTCTATCAGAGCTCTCTTGCTATTATTGTATAATTGCTTTGTGAAACACAAATGCTCCATTTCACACATTAATGGGAGGATTAATTCCTCTCCTCACTGTCTCTCAGGCACATCCCTAATTGCACTTTGCTTCTCTCACTATGACAGGCTTAGGGGGCTCCAGCTGCAGAGGCTTTTCTCTTGGGGCACAGGCAGCTTTGTGTTGAGCCTTGGGGCATGGGTCCCCTCTGTGGCAGCTCCTGAGCACCCCACAGGCACCTCAACCCAGGCCATGGCCATGAAGGGTTTGAAGCTGAAGCACTTAGGATTTTTTGTAGGCTAAAGAGAACCCCAGGGTCTTGAAATCAGAGCAAGCTGTTGACAGAGGGAAAGGCTCGGGGAGGCTGGTGCCCTGGTTGCCCCTGTCACTGTGATGTGGGTTGAAATGGACCTCGAGGCACCTCCAGCTCAGAGCTGGGAAGTGCTGGAGGATCCTGGCTGCACCACTGCAGGAGAGGACAGGACAAGCAGGGTGCTTGCCAGGTGAAAAGCTGGTGCAGGGGCTGCTGGAAAGCCCGCAGCCCCTGCAGGGAGCTGGCAGCCCCCAGAGCAGGAGGTGGAGGGGTGTCCAGGGCTGTGTGTGCAGCAGGGGTGGCCGGAGCAGCCAGGGCCTTTCCCGCAAACTCTCGCAGAGAACTTGGTCTGCATTTGTGTAGCGGTCCAAAATCACTCCAAAGAAGGTAATCTGGGATGCCTTTGCATTTTGCTAGGGCGTGTTTTGCATAGCTTTCCTTTCACCCACCCAAGCCTGCACAGCTTGTAGTACCACGTCGGTACTGGAAGATGCAGCATCCCCTTGGAGCCCATTGGTGCTGCCAAGAGCTTCCCAGCCATGTGCCAAGAGCCTGGCAACTCAGCCTTGGGGAGGGCATCGTGAAGGCTTTGGGACAGGAGAGGAAAGTGAAGTTATTGCTATAAAAGTATACATGTGCAATTTGTCTTCCACAGACGTAAAATCTCAGAATCTGAAATGCACAGAATCCTCAGAGCTCCTCTTCTCCCAGCCTTTCCCTCTCTGTGTGCCCAACCTTTGCCTCCACTTCTTCCGCTGCTGCAGAGGTTGAAGAGTCCCGGTCCTCCTGAGGAGCCAGAAATTCTGCTCCTTGTGTTTGCTGTCTTCTGGGAAATGTATCTGGAGCAGACACAGCTGTGGGATGGCTGTAAGGTCAAAGAGGAACCAGTTCATTGTGTTCCTTGTGGAATCCAAGTTACTGGGAATTTGTCAGACATCCAGGTCGTGCGGATGGCAGCGCCTGCCCTGGTTCTCCAGCCTCCTGGCCACAGCTTCTTCCCACTGAGGCTCATCTGCCTCTCTCTGGACAGCACAGGGTTTTTCTGTTTGGTTGCTTGTTGGTTGGGTTTTTCTGTGGTTGCTGTTTCTGCAGTAGGACATCAGGGACACTCATCCCAAGGTGGGACACTCTGTGTCCTTTGCTGACCAGGCCTGAGAACCTCTCTGGTGCAGATGGGCAGTGTGTTGGGATGTGTCTGAAGGGCAGTTCTACTCCAGCTCAGTAGAACTGGAAGGTAAAGACATTTGTCAGACAATTCTGCTCACATAGCTGCCTGCCTACAAAGCAGAAAAAAAAGCTATTTGTTTTCAGACAACAGAAGACATGATTAAGCTGGTTAAATTCCATCTAATTTTAATAAGGAAAAGAAATTGCACTGTGTCTACTTAATGCTTTTCTTTATCCTGTCCATGAAAACTAAATTAGATGCTGGCTCCTGGGCTGCCAAGACAGGCATTGTTATACCCTGCATAGTCTGCAGGGCACTAATTCCTTGTCAGTGTCCCTGCAGGCAGGGATGTCCCCTGTCAGTGACACCAGGGGTGCAGGCTGGCCTGGCTGGAGCCGGGGGGCTGAGGGCAGGAGCTCTGCAGAACATGGTCCTGCACTGGCAGAGGGAGTGTGCTGGAGCTGCCATGGAGCTGAGCATTGCTCTGTGAAGGGAGACCATATAAGAGTAAAGTTTGTGGTGTTACTGATAATGAATGCCTCCTCATTTCTCATAAATTCTCTGCTAAATGTACGATCACCAAGTTAATAACACAGTGCAGGACATAATGAATAGCCAGTTACAGTAGGTAAATCATGCCTGTTAGGAAACAGAACAGAAACAGAAACTTCTGGCACTGTTAAAAACCCTTTAAAGAAGCCCTGCACTCAGCAGAGTGAGCTGAGGACACATCAGATTCTGGGGTGCAGGCTTGCTGTGAGGGGCTGGGGTGGGGAGGGCAGGCTGGCTGCTTGGGGAGCCCATGGGACCTTCTCCCTTGTCTTGAGGCTTCCCAAAGCCATCTGGCAAAGGGAAACCCTGTCTGTGGTACTCCCTGCTTGTAGTGGGAGGTAATTAGGAGAGAGGCTGGTGGCAGATTGCCAGCCAGAGCCTGTGGTACATCTGAAAAAGCCTGGTTAAAAAAAGAGCTGTGTCCATTGGGGATTCAGGCTGCTGGGCTGCCCCAGGTGGGTGCTGTGTGCCAGCAGGACCAACATCCCCAAATGGCACTGACCCCTGGCACCTGGGCAAGTATTTCAATCCCCTGACTTCAGCATCTTCCTCCTGGCCAGCAAGACTGAGCATAGTGATGACAGTTCAGGCTTTCAAGCACGAACAAGATTTTTCTTTCTCTGCTGAGTTTCCTGTTTGATCTGCAGGGAGGTCCCCGCACACCCCTGGCCAGGGATGGGCCAGGGCAGAGTGTCTGCAGCTCATTGTCTGTGCTGAGAGTTTGGGCTCACGGGAAATCCTGCCTTGGGGCTGGCTCGGGCCATTGTCACAGCCCAGCCCACGGGCGACAGTACCAGACACACGTACCCTGTCCCCCTCCTCAGGGCTCTAATCTCTGCTGAGCTGCTTCCTCTGCTGCAGAAGGGCTGGCAGACAGGATGCATGGCCCTGAGCTGCTGGGGGCCCTGGGTGCCCCTGTGGCTGCTGCCCAGGGCATCCTCACCAGACTGGGAGCCAGATGTGCAGAATGGCATGGTCCAGATGTTCAAAGTGCCACAGCCCAGCCTCCTGCAGGGCTTGGGGTGTGAAACCCCACCAGTGTGGTTGGTTGCATATGGTTTTGGGGGTGGATTTTGCATTCTGAGGCCCTGCTGCAGATCCCCCCCAGGGTACACCCCGGGCTGCTTTGGGGGACAGGAGCTGTGCTGCGTGGGTGTTGCATGGGGTTGCACAGCTGCTGTATGGCCTGATACCCGTGCAGCTGCTCAGGTGGTTCCCAGGACCATGCTGGCAGTCCCTGGGGTTACAGCAGGTGACTGAACTGCCAGTTGGTGTTTTCCCCAGCAGATTGCCATGGGCAGCACACGTCAGCTCTGCTCCAAAGAGCAGTGGCAGGGTTGTAAAGCCTATCTTGGGGACAGAGGTGAGGCTGACAGTGCCAGGTACCAGTCTGGTATTACCTGCCCCAGCTGAGGTCTGTGCCTGTCAGGAAACTCCAGCAATCTCTGAATTATTGAGAGCACAGTGGGGACCCTGGGGGCTTTCCAAGCAGCACCCCTGCTCTCTGTTTAGCTCTGGTCATGATGCCTTCTAGATGATTCCAAATAATCACGTTGCTTAATTGTTATCCTCTCGGTGACTGATGTCTTGTTTACAAGGGAGCCTTGTGTCTGTTCTGAGAGCTGCCCTTGAATCCTTGTCAAGTGTCAGTGCTCGTTCATGGATGTTTCTCTCTCTCTGTTGTTTATGCAGTTCAAACAAAACCCAACAGTTTTAGAACTGCAAGTTTATTTCAGCTCTGTGTTGGAGAGGTGGGAGGGGAGAGAGGTGATGCTGTGCTGATGGGAATAGGTACAGTAAAAAATGCTTTGCATCCCCTCTGGCAGAAACCTGGCTGACCAGGCTGGTGGAGTGAACAAGCTGTGACTGCTGCTGCAGCTCTTACCCAGCAGGGGTTCTGTGTCAAGATAGAAACTTGCCCAGCTTGCAGTTTGTGCTCTGAAATTGTTGGCATCTACTAAGGAGAAGTAAATTGGAATTTTCTTTATGGCTGCCTTCAGGAGAGAAAGCCACCAGCTGTGAAGGGCTGAGACCCACTGAGCCAAACAGGAGCTGCACCCAGGCAGCTGCCCCTGTGCAGAAAACAGGTGAGCATTGACTTGTATGTAACCATTTTTCTGTGTCACCAGTGGAGGTACCATTCTTACTGCTTTCTGCTTTTACAGATGCTCTGGAAACTTGAATACTGAGAAATCTGCTAACAGAGACATTCCTGTTCCTGCTCAGCTGGTCCCAGGCCTTTTCCACCCGCTTGACAAACCTCTCCATCCCCATCGGCACCGTTGAGGCCCCAGGAAGGAGAAACTTCTCTCTCCCAAGAGCTTTTCCTGGTTCTGGCAGATTAAACCAGGTGTCCACACACACCCACGGGTGTGCACATCCTCTGCTGGAGGAACATGGTCTCCAGGACTTCACCACTGTAACATGAGAGTGAATAAACAGCATGAAAATCAATTCCTTTGTAGTTTTCTCTCTTTAAAAAAAAAAAATTGTTATTACTTAATGTCCTTAAGTTATTTCTGGATCATTAGAAGTCTTTGGTAAGTGTGAGGGTGGGAGGTGGGGCTGCGGGGCGGCTGAAACCGCCAGGGGGCGCTGGGGCGGAGGGAAAAGGGGAGGAGCCATCCCAGCGCTGTCCCCGCCCCCTGCCTGTGATTGGCTGCTGTGGGGTGACGTCATCCCGCCGGGCTCTGCCCGTGTTTGTCGCCCTCTGGCGGTGCCGCTCCGGGACTCCGTGAGAAGCGAGCGGTACCCGGGGGTGGGGGATGCTCCGGGACTGCGCTTGGGGGGAGCACCGAACCAGGAGAAATGAAAATAAAAAATGTTCCTCAGCAACAAATCGCCTTTCCTCACAGGGATGAGGACCACTGGGCAGATGCCACCAACATCCAGAAGCTCCAGGGTCCCATCCCCATCCCCACTGCCACGCAGCAGCAACCACCCCGAGGTACTCTCTGTCCCTGGCTAAACACCAAGGCTCTTGTTCACCAAATTAATTGGGAAGAAAAAGGATTACCAGCCATGCTAAGGGCTCCTGGCCCGGTGGGGGTGGTGTCCTGACTCGTTGTCCTGACTCACCCCATCTGCCTGGGGGGCATCCTGCTGCCAGCCAGCTCTGCCCCACATCTCCGCTGGGAAATACTCTTCTTGGGGAATTCTTCTCCCTCCGGGGCCATGGGACTTCTCTCTGTTGAGGAAATGTCTTTGATCAGTAGGAATTACACCAGGAAAATATTTTCCATTTGTGTCAGGACAAAAAAATGGCTCAAGCCAGGCATGATTGATTGCTGAAAAACATTGGAGCAACCCGGTGCTGTTTCGGAAGGCTCCCTACTGTTCCTGCATACAGTAAACATGGAATATATTTAGCAGCAGAGCCCAGCATGAGATAGCCTCTTACTGCAATAATGGCAGTGCCTTGTCTTCTTTTCCTTTTTTTTTTTTTTTTTTTTTTTTTTTTTTTTTTTTCTATTTCTCTGTTAGCAGTGTGTTTGACAGAGCTGTGGCAGCTGGGTGCAGAGTGCCCCCCTGCTCACCCTCCTGACACACCAGTGCTGTTTCGTGCCCTTGTTCACCCACACTGGCAACCGTGGCTGTGGTGACTAACTGGGCAAAGAGGTGTTGGGTGGACACGGTGGCACTGGTGACATGGCAGCATGCAGGCTGTGATCACACCCAGGCTCAGGGAGAGAGCAACCACCCCAAGCTGCAGAGAAATTGTTCTGGGCATCCAGCATGATCCTCTCATGGCACCAATTGTGTGAGCTTTGGCTCAGGCCCCTGGGGACAGCAGGGGAAGGTGACACAGCCTCCCAGGAATGGGCAGAAATGGGGTCTGACCTGTCAGCCTCACCCTTTGAATCCCCTTGCAAACCCAGTAGAGCTGGAGTACAAGGTGAGCTTGTTGTAAGGGGATGGCTTGTTGCAAATCTCCATGTCAGGCAGTCCAGCTAGCACTGCCCCAAATGCACCTGCTTGATATTATACATTCAAGTAATGACCACCCTCTATTTACTGGAAAAAACCCTTATTTCATCCTAAGGCACTGCCTCCGTGGTATTTGTTTTCAAATCACTCTGGCACAGTGTCATAAACCAGGAACCTGCTGTGATTGTCTCTGAGTACATACAGAAAAAGACAGCCCTGGCCTCAGGGAGCTGGCACTCAAAGCTTGTGGATTTTGTCACGTCCCCTCTCAGCTGTCACCAGCCCAGGAGCTGCTCCAGCACTGGCTCTGGCGGCGATGGAGTGTGACTGCGGCATGGACAGATGGAGCAGAGCAGGAAAGGGACCCTGTGCTGCCAGCAGACAGGGTAGAGACAACCCCCTGCCCAGCCTAAAGCTAAACCACAGGAGGAACCCCCGATGGTCACACAGGGACCATCCAGAGCCTGTGGGTGCTCCAGGAATGCAGCAGATCCCAGGCTCCCTTGTGGGGCAGGAGCTGGGGATGTTGCTCCGAGAGAAGATTCCAGGGGGTAGAGAAAGGCTTAGATAGATGAAGATGAGGGATGCTGGGGCCAGGCATGAGGAATGGCAGCAGGATGGAGCAGGGCAGGTTCCAAGGGGGCTTTTAGGGTTGTGACAGAAGCCAGGGGATCCTGAGCTGAGGCTGCAGACCTCCTGGGCACTCAAGGAAAGCTGATCATGAAATGTTTTACAGCTTATGAGTAACTTACAAGGCAGCCAAGACCTGGATAATAGGGGATTTTAATTATTCGGATATTGATGGGCATAATAAGTGTGCAGCAAACCACAAAGGGAAACCCATGGCCGGAGGGGAGAGCATGATTGATCTATTGCACTGCCTGTTAAATAACCTAAATCGTTTGGAGCCTCTTCTGGCCCCAGTTCCAGGAGCAGAGCCAAGTATGATAAATAAGGTCGGGGTTGGGAAGTGTCTGCAATCCAAACGTTTGTATTCTTGTTTGATTTCAAATATTCATGGGGACAAAAGCGGCAGCAGGAGTCCCAGCAAAGCGCTGGGCTGTGTCTGCCCCGGGGGAGCAGCCGCCGGAGCCCCCGGGCAGCTCAGGAAACGTTGCACGGATTTGCCCCAGTGGAAAGTGAGCCGGGCAAAGGGAAGCAGAGGCTGAAAGAATCGAGGAGAAGGACCACAAGTCCGGGCAAGTAGCATGGGTGGGATGGCAGACACCAGGCTGGGCACAACCCAGGGAGTGAAGCCCAAACTCCTGGAGCTCCTTTGGGTTTGGTGGCATCAAAGGTGTGCCCAGGTCTCCTCCTGCCACCGTGGGCACACACCGGGCTTCCTTCTCCAGCACACATCTCCCAGTCTGAGGCAACCCAGGGGGAAAGTTCTGCTTAAGAGAAGGGGGTTCCCAGGAGCCTGGCGGGGGGGGAACCCAGCACGGGGCCGGGGGTGCTGGGTGGCTCCTGGGCTGCAGATCTGCAATGGGAACGTGTGCCTCAGCACTGGAGGGGCAGGGCCCTTGTTTGCAGTGATAAGCTGGGTTTCTGTGTGGGTGGTGCAGATTTGGGGCTGTAGCTGCTGCTCTGGTTGCAGCCGAGGGCTGTGACGCTGTTTTTGGGTTTGCACCACCTCCTGGCAGGCATCTGTCCCAGCTGACCCAGCAGATGCTGCCGGGTTCAGGAATGAGGTGATGAACCCCATTCTTGTTGGTCTGTAAGGTGGGCAGAAAGTGCCACCCCAACCAAGCTGAGAAGTGCCTCAGAGCAGAGGTCTGGGGGCTGTGGAGCTGAGCCTGAACATTGCTGCTACACCTGTAAAGGTGCACGGGGCTGGGCTTGGCCTTGGGTCCCCCAGTAGCTGCATAAACAAACCCCGTGGAGCAGAGGGGGCCCTGGGGGTGCAGGACCCCAAGGTTCCTGGTGCCCTCACACAGGAAAGATGCTGAGCACCATGGTGCACTCAAACATACTGTGGCACTTTTAGGCATCACTGTAAATCATTAAAATACAATGTGCTTCCAGACATAGTGCACCCGAGACTTTACACGACTGATCCTGCTGATCAATATTAGACAGCAGTGGTTTGGAAACAGAGAGAAATCAAAGCTCTTGTAGAGCAGCTCTCCCAGCCTGCCAAGAGAAAGGAGGGGAAGGGCCTGTGCATTACTGTCTGGGTGCTGCCAGTGCAGCAGGATCCTCCCTGGATCCAACTTTAAAGGAGCTCAGATCTGATGACTGCCTGGGCTGTCACTGGGTGTGTCGCTCACAAAGCATTTGGTAAAGTGAACTCCACTGCATGAGCCCTTGCTGTGCACTTTGCTGGATGCCATGGCCTCACTTGTTTCTTGTAGACACTTTCCTCACCCCCTCAAAGCCATGTGCTGGAGGTAAGCATGGCCACTGGTGCTGGTTACCCCCTCGGCCCTCCAGAGCCCTCTGGCATCTCCCCAGTGCTTTCCTACCTCCCCTTTTCTCTTCCAAGGTGGCACAAATCCACCCTGCTTCCTCCTGAGCTGGGGTGTTGCTGTGAATCTAACAGCCCAAGGCAGGGAAGGGCCCAAAGGGGCTCTGTGAAGGTTGGCAGCAAGGACAACCCCCTGACAGCCTCTTTGTCCCTTCCTGGTGCCAGCATCACTGTGACCAGCGTGGGGCACTGCATATGTCGCCCTCTGATGCCAGCCTGCACCCCTCCCTGCAAGCCCTGATTATATTTTTCATTTAGCTGGAGTGATATTTTTTACCCCCCCTCTAAGTTCACTGTTATCCTGAAATGGTCTGAAATGTAATAGACCCAGACAATCATCAGAATGATGTATTTCCTACATAAAATATGCAGCAGCTATTCAGAATTGAAGATCGAGGGGAATGAGGGCTGCCAGGCAAAGATTTAAAGGTGCTGACATGTTCCCATAGGTTGTTTACTGAAGATATCTCCTCCTAAGCCCCAGTTTTCAGACTGCCTTTCAAAAGAGGGCACAAAATAAAATTTAGTGAGGAGCTTTAATAATTCAAGCTGCTGTGTGCTTTTTGTTGCCCTTATGGGAATGAAGCCTCATTTCAAAGGACCTTGACTCTCCTCCTGATCGTGCAGAGGGCCATTGCCAGAGCTATTTTTGCACCACGACACTGATTGGGTGTGAAACCTGTCTCTGGTGGCCGTGCCAGCAAAACCTGGGCAGGCAAAGCACAGAGGCATATGGCCTGATTTCCCTAAAGATGCCAGTTCCAAGAAATGTGGGGGGGCTTTCTAGCTGTAGGAGGGCATCTTGGGCACCTGGCATTGTAAAAAAAGATCTTTAGCACTGCTTTTGGTGCAAAGATCAGCCCACCCAGCCGAGGACAGTGTGGAGAGGGGAGCCCATCCTGGTGGCTCGGGGGAGCAGCCAGGAGCTGAGCTGGGCTGGGGGCTGGTCCTGCTTCTTCTGCTGCCCTGGCTGCCTCCTACAAGGAACCTGGGATGAACCTGTCATCAACCCCAAATGCTGCCCCCTTGCCCCTCTGAGATCCTGAGCCCTTCACACATCGGGAGCTGCAATGAAGCTGGCAAATGGGAGGAAAACCTGATCCCCTAATGCAGCACTCCCAGGGGACTCCCAGACCCCTCTCCCCCCCAAGCTTTCCTCAGCTCTTTCCTCTCCCACTTTCCCCTTCATTTGAGTGACTCCAGCACCATCCCCGTGTCGGGAGAGCTGCTCTCTGCCAGCAGAGCCACCCCTGAGCCCCGCTGCTGGGGCACCACCAGTGTCAGACAGACAGGACCCCCTCTTCCCGCCCCAAATCCCGCCCGTCATTTCTTTTACCTGCCCCCCCCGTGCTCCTGCTGCCCGGGAGCCCGTTTGCTGCAGAGCCACAGGCAGGTTTCTGCCGCCACCTCGCGATGGAGAAGCGCTGGAATGTCGCGACGGGACGTCCGGGCACGTGGCTTGGGGACGGACACGGGGCCCGGGGACACGGCTGGGTTTGGGGATCGCTCCTTTATTGGGCCCGGACACCCCGGGGTTGTCCAACCGACCCGGCAGCCCCGAACCCGGTGGGACACAGCAAACAGGGCTGGAACAGACACGGCTCTTCCCAGTGCCATGGAAGGATGCTGTCCCGATCCCAGTGCTGTGGAAGGCTGTCGTGTGGATCCTGGTGCTGTGGAGGGATGCTGTGCTGGTTCTGGTGCCACAGAGGGATGCTGTGCCCATCCCGGTGCCAGGGAGGGATGCTGTGCTCACCACGTGCCATTTGGGGGTCACCAGCAGCCGTGTCCTCCTCCCTCAACAACTCACAGGGTGTTCCCCACATTCCAGGTGGGCAGGAGCAGGAAGGGTGCTGCTGAGGGAGGGTTTGGTGACAGTCACACAGGATTGTGGCTGGTGGCTGCAGACACACACCTGGAGCCTTTTGTCCTCCTGTACCTGCTTTGAGCAGCGCCTGGAGCATCCTCAGGGCAAGTCAAGCACTTACCATCCCTTCCCGGGTGGTGTCCCTGACACTCTTCAGGAAGCTCAAGATGTGGGACCCACCAGTCCCTTTGGCCTCCAGTGCAGAGGGAGGTTTGGCCCTGTCACCCAGTTCTGCTTGCTCAGCCTTGGCTTTGGCTGCTGCAATGGTGATGTACTTGGTGACAACAGTGATGTGGTTGGACCTGAGGTCTGCCAGGGCAGAGACACACCGGTTGAAAGCCACACGGAGCCGTGAGTCTGGGCAGGAGAGGATGTGCTGCTTCAGGGAGGGGGCACGGTGGATCTCCTCCACAAAGGCTCTGTGGGGTGGGGGCATGTAGTCCCTCATCCTGTGCAGGAATGCACCTGCAAGGCACCAGCAAAGGAAGGGAAAAGTGGGTCAGTGGCAGCAAAGTGCCCAGGAGTTTGACCTTCTGCAGCACCAGGAGTGCGAAGTGCCAGATCATCCTCCCCGTGATCTGGGACCACTGCCACCCCTGCCTCTGTCCCAAACACCCAACTGTGCCCCAACAGCCTGTGGAACCCCCAAGCCTCCAATTAATTGAGAAAGAAAATCCATATTAGGTGTATGCTCCATTGGGCCTTAGCCCTAAAAGGAATATTTTAGCCCTTGCTCTCACTTTTTCAGTTTCATGTTGTTTGGGTTCCTTTTTTTTTTCCCCTATTAAAGTGGTTTTTCTAATTTGTGATAAATATATTGTGTTGTGAGCCCGACTAGCGTAAAGCTATGTGAATGGATGAGCTGAATTACTGGCAGGATGCTGGCACGCTCTGCTCCCTCATCTAGGGCCCCATATATAACCTCAATAAAACATGCAAAAAGCTAAGTCTGTCCATGTGGGAATTTACAGCAGTGAGGAAGTGCCTGCAGAGCCTGGTTCACAGAGTGCCTCCCCAGCCCCAGCCCCTGGGCACAGCCAGGGTTTGGGAGGGCAAGATGGGCACACGTCCTGTCACCCAGCAGCTCTGGGTGCAGCCACAGGAATTGCCCTGGCTCTGTTCTTCCCCTGTCCTGTATTTGCTTAGGAAAAGGAAAAGTGTGTGACTTACTGCTCTCTGGGCTGTGCTGAATCCCCAGGAGCTCATCGAAGGCGTGGAGGACGCTGCTCTGTGCTGCGCTGCCTCCCGAGAACGCCATGGGCTGGGCACACACCCCCTCATAGATCAGCCCCTCTGGCATGGCAGGGTTGTCCTTCCAGCTGGGGGGACACAGGGCACTCAGGAGTTAGTGGCCATGGGTGGATGATATCACGGGGGCTTCAAGAGGGGACCCTGGGCTGGCAAGATGGAAAGAAACCTTCCTGACCTGCTCAGCCTTGTCCAGCTGCTCTTAAGCATGAGAGAAACTTGGAAACCAAACACTGTGCCAAGGCGCAGGACAAGGGCATGGGCGTAGGGAGAAAACATTAATTATCTTTTGCCTACAACCAAGGGATCATTCTAGGGGATTGTCATGAGGTGCTGAGCCCCCACAGCCCCAAGCTGCCCTGTGCCCTGGCTGCTCCTCCATCTCCCACTTGGGCAGGGGCCACATGCTGCTATGGGTGTGCAAGGGAGGGGTCCCTGCTCCAGGCAAAGGAAAGGAGCATTATCAAATCAATTAATTGCTGAACAGTGCCCATTGTAATTCAGGTTGCCTCTGCAGCAGACAGAGTTGCCCAGACACTCTTCCAAGCCCTTTAGGTTTGTACTTTGGATTTTTGTCTGTTCTTGTTCTCTTGAGATGTCTTTAACACAGTACAGGACAGCCTGCCTTAATTTATTTCAGCAGAGAACAAGCCTGTAATGTGATTTCATCCCTCTCATAATGCTGCTTGTCCTCAGCAAGCCCAGGAAGGGGGCACTGTGGGTGCCTCCCCCCCATGCACCACTAACTCACAGCTCCTGTCATCTGGCTTTATGCGCCTGTTGTGCAAAAATGGATAAATGTTGGCCCATAAACTGAAAGAGGAGTTATAATTTCAGAGAGATAATGTGTCTGGCACAAAAATATCTCTTGACCTTCTGAAGAATGCACCGTTTGATGAAGCTTTCAATGCTGGCTGCTAGGGCTGTTTGATGGCTGGAGCAGATTTTGCTTCAAATGTAGTGAAAATAGATTCATTATCAAATACCGTAATATTTTTAGCACTCCCAGGGATGTATTTATAGTAACCTTTACTAGTGGGAAGTTCTTATAAGCAGAAGGGAATTTAAAAGGCATGTTATTCCAGGCTGATGACCATCAAGACAAGGTCAGCTTGGATAAAAAATGAGAGGAACCTAATGAGGATGCAGGGAGCCTTTTGACTTAGGAATGCCAAGATATGCTGAAGGGAAATAAAAATAGAAACCCCCTGAGAAGCCCGGAAGTGGCACTGTTGTGTTGCTCACAGCCCTGCAGGGAAGATGAGAGATAGAAAACCCACTGCACCATTTCCTTCCACACCCCGGACCCCCCTCTCTGTCTGGGCTGCCCCTTCCCACCTCATCCCCTGCAACCCTGGCCCTGGGAGCTGCTGACAGGGTGGCCTGGGAGGGAGAGAAGCTGCACTTACCCAGAGAGAAAGATCCGGATCACAGTGTAAAATACTGCTGGATCCACATAGTCTAGGAGAGATCAGACCATAGGTGTTACTGCAGGCAAAAGGCCACGAGCTCCATCTGCATCAGCGCTGCCCGTGTGGCAATGCTCCCCATCACTGCAGCCCAGGTGCTCTGAGAAGGACCCACCCTGGGCCCCTTTGGTGCTCAAATGCTGATGCACCCAAGGAGTGTGCACGGGGATGTGAGGAGAGGAGCTGCCCCCCCGCTGGTGGCTGCTGGTACCGTGCATCCGGGTCAGAGTCTTGCTCATGTTCCCGATGGCCTCTGCCAGCTCCTGCAGGGCTTCATGCAGGGACTCCTCATCGAGCTGCAGGATGGCACGAATGGCCTGAACGATTGCCTGCAAGAGGAGAGGAGGGAGGGCATGAAGGGCTGAGGGGGCTTGGATGGATGTGTAGGGTGGCTCTGGATACCTGCTGCCACCCACACCAGTTCTGTCCCTCCCCCCAGCCCAAGAGCAATCCTGAGAAGGGACAGGGACATCTCGTGGGCATGTGCCTGTGGGTGGTTTTTTTGTGACCAAAGAGCTGTGGGCCACAGTGGTACCAACCTTAATCCCAGGCACAGCTGCCTTCTCCACCAGGAGGGTGACAAGAATGAAGCCTCTCAGGCTCTCTCCACCAGGCAGTGAGATGATGGTGTCCAAGTTCCTACAGGGCCAACCAGAACAGGTGTTAGCAGGGAACCTGCTCAGGATGCACCCCAGAACCCCGTGAGCCCTTGGGGCAAAACCCTCCTGGCTGCAGAGCTTCTTCCCTGCACCTGGGCAGGGAGGAGCTGGCACAGAGCAGAAGGGGAGAGGGGCTGCTCTGGTTTTGAGGTACCCACCACCCTCCCCACGCACTCACTGGGCTGAAAGTCTGTCCTGTGAGGACCAGGCTCTGCGTGGAGCAGAGCAGCCCACGGTTCAGCCACGGTCACAGCATGTTGCTGTTGTTGCAGTGGCATCTGTGTGCCAAAGACTGCACTGGTTTTGTTGTGCTCGTGTATCAAGAGAGAGGCTGGAGCTAAGCAGAGCCCTGCAGTGTTGGAGTCCTGAGCCAATTCAAACATAAGTAATACTGTCAGAAAATAAATAAGCATCTTAAATACTTACTCAATTTCCAGAGGCCTGAAGGCATTTTGGTTATTGCCAACCAATGAACAAGAAAAGGAGGAAGAAAGAGAGATGTTACAAATGTGTCAGCACCAGACCCCTGCCAAGAAAGACCCTTCCCCAGACCTTCTTCATAAGAGAGGCCCCCGTGCTGGTGGCTTTTCACTGGGGTTTGCACAAGAGGAAGGGTTTGGGAACAGTTTGTCCTCGTTGTGCTGGATGGGCCCTGCTCAGGCTCATCACTGTTGCCCCAACAGTGGGAAGAGCTGTGCTCTGCCTGCCCGTGTTTGCCCATTTACCCGTTGGGGTTCTTTCTCCTCCAGTTGGCCAACACAAAGTCCGCGTGGCTGAGGATGGGGGGGAGGCCAAGGGCCTGTGACACCTCCCAGAAGGGGACAGCGAGATTTTGGGGCAGGACCTGAGTGGTACAAAGAGGAGAGGACATGCACTCTGTCAGACTGGTGTAAGGTGCCCATCCATGGGCACCCAAGCAAGCAGGGGAAGTCACAGTCCTGCTGCAGCCTCAGGAGAGGGGATTTGCTCCCAAGGGATGAGTCCCAGGGGCGCAGCATCAGCCCCCAGATCCCAAAGATCAGATGGACTTGCTCCATGTTGCGTTTACCTTCACGGTGCCCTCCTCGCCCTCCTGCCAGAGGTAGCCCATGGTGATGAAGCTGAGCACCAGATGTGCCAAGTGCAGCTCCTCACGTCCTCGGAGGTGCTGGGTCCCCAGCTGTGGCATCTGCCAGGGAGACCCTCAGAAGCATGGGGCACAGCAGGCGATGCTGAGGGCCCCTGGGGTGGGGGCTGCCCTTGCCCCCTCCCCAGGAGCCTCAGCTGAGGGCACGGGGTTGCAGTGTGTACCTGGAGAACTCGTGAGCGGAGCTGATGGCTGGTGATGAGCTGGGGCAGGTCGTGGGCAATCTCCATCCAGGGGCTGTAGGGTGCTGGCAGCTCTGTCTGGGTGGAGAGAGGTGAGGGTAGGGGGGGTAATGCCCCTCCAAGCTGCCCCACACAGCACCCTGATGGTCCCATCTCCTACCAGGGGCTGGGGCAGGAGGAACCCAAACTCCTCGGAGAGCTGGAACCTGCTCAGTGCCAGGGCCAGAGGGGTCTCCTCTGTCCCCTCCCGGGCTGCCATCACTGGGTGCAGGATCAGAGGTGCTGCAGCTCGGCAGAACCACACCGGCTGCCCCGCTGGGGTTTGTGCTGAGCCAGCGGCCACCGCCCGGCCCGGGGCCACACGGACCTTGTCCCGGGGGAGCAGGAGCCGCCCACCCAATGGCTGGAGGGTCCGAGCAAACACGGGTGGGCAAAGGTTGCCCATAAGGCGTTGGCGTGGAGCAAACATTGATCTCTGTCCCCGTGGGCACCTACCACTGGGGAAGGCTCGGGGAAGCCACGCGGAGGGGCTGGGAGCTCTCTGCCCTGGGACTCTCCCTCGGAGCTGCAGGGATGCTCCAGGCTCCCACGGGAGGTGTCACCAAAGGGGCCCAGGCTTTATCTGCCTCACAAGCTCGTGTCATCATTCAGTTCCAAACAACTCCCTGTCCCTTGGGTGGTTGATGCTGGTGAGGCCCATGCCGCAGGCAGAGGGGGCAGGGGGCTGCCCTGCACGGGGGGATTCCCTGCTCTGCTGCCACCCCAGCCCACCCC
>JAAWXA010000052.1:606411-634433 GCA_038090715.1 Florisuga fusca
AGCCTCCCACGGCCCCACGCCAGCAGGAAGGATCCACCCCCTGCCCTTCCTGCAGGATGGCTGATGTCCCCATCTCCTGTCCCACCTCCTTCTCCCATCCACTCAGCTCCTCCATATCCCACAGACTGAGCTGCCACACTCTGTTCTGACTGGGATCTGCAGCTTCTCCTCTGTCCTCCTTTCCCCTTTTCCAGCTCACATTTCCCAGAAATGAGCAAATGGAAACTCTACTTCCCCTGTCCCTTACCTGCCTGCATCGTGCTGGGTGCCAGGAAAGCTGCCCTTCCTTTGGCTTTTTCCACACTTGTGTATTTCTTCAGACATCTGTTTGCATCGGTTCCTTCCCTGGAAGTCCAACAAACAGCTCCCAGTTTACAAATAATTGGTTTCAAATTTACAAACAACCAGTTCCTGGTTTACCAACAGTTACTGCTTCCCAAGGCCACTTTCCCTGTTCTGCCCAGGCACCATCTTTTCCAGTCATTCCCTGCTCCTGCAAACCCCTGCCCATATCCCACACTCAGAACAGACTGCATTAAGTCACCAGTATCACTTACCCATCTCTTTGCAGTCCCCACCTTGCAGAGTCTTTTCCACCAGCTCCACTGGTGATGGCAGCAGTGACACGCAGCAGGGCCAGGACACCACTGAACCTGAGGAAGAGGAAACCCTTCAGTGTAGCCAGGACAGACCTTCAGGTGATGAGATCCAGGCAGAGAAGTCAAGGTGCAGCTCAGGGGTATGGGCTGGGTGATGCCAGGGGCCCTTGCCCAGCTGGGAACCCAATGAGGTCCTGGGAGCTGCTGGTGCACCCAGTGAAGCTGCCACGGGGCTGACAGAGGACACCACACCCTTGAGCATGGGAAAACAAAGGAAGAGAGAATTAGGGACACCAGCTTTGGAAAAACACACTCTGCAACTACAAATGTCAAGATGTGTGACAGCATCAAGGAGCCTGGAGGGGAGAGAAAGGGGTGCAGTGCTGAGCCCCAGGGTCGGGGGGCACGGTGGGTGCTGGGGGGGGAGATCCTGGCTGGACTCTGGCAGGAGCAGCCCCAGACCCAGCCCCAACCCGGCTGGTAACAGCCCTGCCCACCCCCAAAGCAGAGGCAGGAGAGCAGAGTGTACAAAACCGGCAGCTTTATTGCTTGTCTGTTGCTTACAAAGGGGCTGGGAACAGCCCTTTGGCACCCCCCGCGGTACCGGAGCCGCAGCTGGAAACGCGCCCGGGACAGGGACGTGGCCTCTGCTTGCTCCAGAGTGACTCGGGGTCGGGGGGAAGGGGAGAGGGATCACCACATGCTTCAGAAGAAAGTCAGTGGTCAGCTTCAATCTTCAGCGTGTGTAAAATCAGAGCTATTCCCTCCCCAGAGGGTCACTGCCAAGCCCCCTGCCAACGGGTGCTGCACGGGTGAAAACTTGTTCAGTTACAAGGCACCATTTCCAGCACAGTTTAGTTCACACATACAGCTTCACATCCAGAGCAGTCCATCCTGCTTGCCCATGGCTCCATTCCCTCTGCTACACACCATCAGCTCCTACCACATCTGCCTTGCCCAGCTGCAGGGCAGGTAGGGACAGACAGACAGAGACCCAAGTGAGCAGAATACAATGAAAACAAGGAAGTTGTTATCTGGGAACAAAGAGAAGACCCCCACAAATACATCTGGTGATATTCTAGGACATTTTACATATTTTAATAGTGTTATACATCTTAGTCTAAATTTATGGGAAACCACAGGAGTTCAAATATTCATTACTGCAAATGCAAACACTATATATATATATATATGTACATACAAAGGAAAAGATTATTTATTTTTTTGGCAATATTATGGGGGATTTTACAGATTGAGTTTGCACTCGGTGGCGAGCACAAAGTGAAAAAGCCAAGCACTCTTTTCAGTACTTATTTTTGTGCAACAGATTTCTATCTGTGACCACCAGCACCCGTCCCATCACCACTCACAGCACAGCGGCACCACGCCAATGGAGCTCCTCCTCTCTGCAGCCAGCACACCAAATGCTAAACACTCCTTTTCAAAAAGAGCTTTAAATGTAGCTTAGTCAGTGGTGCAGGAAGGGGTGGCAGTCCCATCTAATGCAGGTTTGCCTGTAAGCATCCTGACTGACACTAAAAGGGTTTGGGGATCAGGCGAAGGGGTCACGTTACTCACCAGGTTCTCGTTTAAAGTGCTCAGAGAAGCTCAAGGGTCTCAGCAGAGACACTTTCTGCTTCTCAGCGTTCTGCAGGGACTGCTGCTCAGTCTTTAAACTCGTATTAAAACCTAGGAGCAACCCATTTTTTAAAACCAAAATATGGCCCTGTCTTCGTACCTTTAGTTTCATTGCCTAGTAATTATATTAGTGGAAATTAGTACAGGATTCTCATTTAGCAACTCACCATTACTAATTTAAAACCAATAAACTTAGTGCTCATATAGCACAGCTTAGTGTCAGTCAGCATGAAAGTAAGAATTTAAGTGCATAATTACACGTCAATAAACATATATACATGCATAAACATGTTTACAATATATTTATCTTCCTCTGAAAAAGTACACTGATATCTTATTTCACTTGTGCCATTAATGTGGAAATGGTAACGGTTTCCAGTCCATGCAAAATAATTTGGCATTCTTGGCCAGATTTCCTTGTTTTGAAAACGGTCTGGGTCACACTTCAATTCTTCACTGGACGTTTAAAAGAGACAACAACAGATCAGACAATTTCACTGTTAGGGCTCATTGCAGAAATGGGGAAACCAAAATCAACTCCCATGCTCTGTGCTCCCCAGCTGGTCTCCCTGCAGGGCTGCAGGTCACAAAGCCACAACACTCAGACAGCTCTAGGAAGGGGTTGGATGTTTTCATCCCTGTAGCTTTGGTAGAGGTATTTAGTTTAGAGTTTGACATTCCTTGTTCCCACCTCTCGTTTGCCTCCCCCCAGGCTGCAGGAGGAAGGTCCCTGGGATCCCCACATTCTGCTTGATGCCAGGAGGACAACTGCAATCTCAGCTCTGTCTCAGCTCACGGGAAGGCCCCAAAGAAGCCAAAAGCTATTTGGGAGGCAAAGGTGCCGGTCGAGAGGGAAAATACTGTCCCTGAGGTAAACATTTTTGCTGTGGTGGAGGAGGTCCCTGAGGCACACATTTCTGTAGTGGAGGTGGTGGCCTGGAAGGGGACAGAGAAGACACTGTCAGTCCAGGTGACCACAGATGATACACACACCCCCTCTCCCCTGGCCACTGCAGAGACCCCCCGGGCCCTGCACTGCTCTCAGCCTCCTCACTGAGCACTTGTGTTGAACACACTGTGCTCAGACTCTGCTCTCCATTGCCCAAAATCCTCCAGGAACCTTGTCTGATAACACTTCTTTTCCAAAAACATTTCAAAGACTCCCCCAGGCTTCCCACCCACACAAGCTATTCCAAAGCATTACCTCTAGACACCTTTCTGTCTTTGATGGCACAGGCATTGCATCTTAGAAGTACAATTTAAAAGTAAAATGAAAAATAAAGGAAAACTTTCTGGTCCAAGTTAAAGAGAAATGACCCTGCACTCAGGAATCACGTCCACAAATCAGCAAAGTGACAGATTTTTGAGCAAATGCTTTTTAAGCTACATATTTTGAGAGGTATTTTATTCACCTGTACACGGGGCTAATCCAGCCCCAGAAAAGCATTGTGAATCCTGTTAAATCAATATTTAGCTGTGGCAGTGTGTAAAATGAATGTGATGGGTAACAGCACTTCAGCTCCACAGTGTGAAACGAAGGAGAAACTTTGTTCAACCAAAGGTCAGCACTGCTTGCACATAATACATGATGAAACACCCTAATGACAATCCATACACATCAGTGCAGCTGCCAATAGTGATTTGCAATAACTCAACCAACCTTGTGGGCAGCTTCTGTGGCTGCTGTGCCTGGTACTGTGGTGATGGATAGTAGGGCTGGTGGTAGGATGGATGGTAGGGCTGGTGGTAAGCCTGCTGAGGGTGCTGGTTAACTGGGTAAGATGGAACAGGAAAGTTATTTGGCTCCATATCCTACAAAGAAAATATAATGAGAAAGTCCATGAATTTGCACATAGGGAATTAAAAGTCTTTGTGTCATTAATTAAATGACATTTAAGACCACCTGCAAACAAACTATGAAATGTCAGAGTTGCTCTCCCCTCCTGAGAAACTCAGTCTGGAAAGTACTGTCTTTTGGAAAAAACAGAAAGGCTGTTCATGACAGGTGTTTGGTTTGTTCTGCAAGTGTGCTTTGGCCAGTTACTGCACACAGAGAGAAAACTGATCTGCAGGAGTGGGGCTGGGGAGCTGGCAAGGATTACTTCCCTCCTCAGTTGGGTCCAGTGTAAGGGAAAGGGGGTGGCAAAAGACATAAACTGCTTGCCAAGCCAAACACAGCTCATAAAAACCTTAAACAGTGGGAAACTGAGGAGCTTCCCCCCACACACCTTAGGAAATAATATTTTTTTTGCCTCTTAGTAAATAGAAATGAAAAAATGATGTAACTTTGAAGCTTTTATTAAGGCAGAAATATGAAGTGCCTTCATCTGTTACTTCAGAGTAAGAGCTAGCAAATGAAGTGATGGGAAGTGGATCACTCGTACCGTGGGAACACCTCTTGGAGGATAAGGCATGCCATGGGAAAAGCCTCTGTGGTGGTGGTCTCTCTGTTCAGTTTCTGTTCGAGGAGGTGGTGACTGAAGTGACCTGAAATCCAATTGATAGGGACTGTGTGAGCACACGACCTTGACAAGAGAGCTGTGCAGGCCAGGAACCCCAGCACTTCAAACCTAGATGGATTTATGCTATCTCACACCAGCTGTCAGGAAGAGAGTATTTGCCACATATCACCCTTTTTCTGCTCAGTACTGTGACAGCTTCATTTTGCCCTTTTACACCAAAACCACAAAACCCATCACCAATAAATGACAACAAACACAATGGTACAAAGAAAGTTCTTTGCTCCCTCACTTTAAGATGAATTTCTCTCTCCTGTCATTGCCTGGGGCAAGCTACATCTATCATTGGATGCAGAGGCCTTTGCCTGGCACTGGAAAATGCCTCCACACTTTGGCACTGGCCTGTGCAAACAAATGTCTCTGGACTACTTCAAAAGGGCAGAGGAGAGGCAGAGAGAAGAATCCACTCACGAGTGGCAGCGTGACATTAATCTTCTAAAGCATCGCTTCAGTCTGTCTCGTTTGGCAAATGCCAGAGCAGCAGCTATGAGGAGTGGGAGGATCAGGAAGAAAAATACCAGCAGCCCATTTCTCAGCGAGGTGTCTTTATCTGATGGGAACAAAATGAGAAGGAAAAAGTATTACATGGCCTTACCACTGCTTGACTCATTGCAACAGTGACTGTTTAGTAGGAGGGGGAGGGGGTCTACAACTATTTCCCATTTTTCATAGAAGAAAAACCTGAAAATCTAGTAAGACTACAAGATGTATGCCCAAATATATTATTTTCTGATTATCTTTCCACAGGGACTGTCTGGTCAAAGATGAAAGACCTGTACACGTACCCTAGGCTAAAACAGCATACTGAATTACTAGATCAATACCTAGTTTTTCTTCCCCTGTGTTACTGTGAAGCTCTTATGAGCTCAACTGAAAGAGGAAAACAGAGCTTCTGCCCTTTGGTCTGATCCTAAATCTTTCTCTTCTCCTACCACTGTTTGCTCCAGGCAAGTAACAATCTACATTTTTATATGTGGCAAACTTCTCCACTGCAGGCTGTAAAACAAGCCTTTCCCTTTTTTTTTTTTTTTTTTTGTCCAATGATTTGAGGCCTCTGTCCATGCTCCAACATGATTCTCCAGTCTGTTATTGCATCAGCATTGTGTCTAACTTCCTCCCAAACCATGTTATGAACAAGTCTTCAAGATGATTCTTGCAGCCCATCTTTATATACTCCACACAGACACTGCACAAGTTTTTTCCAAATTACCATTTCCCCATTACACAGATACATCTATCTTCCAAGTACACTATCTTGCCACTTCAAACACTGACCTCATGCCTTTCCTGGGGGAAAAACTACATTTAAAAAAAAAAACCCACAAACCAAAAATCACCCAAAGGCACTTAAACCAGCCTGGTTTCTATACAGATCCCCAAGACCCCAGAAGAGGGAAGTGCAGCAACTCGAGCCCAAAACCTTCACTCGAGTTTTCTGCAACTGAAGCCAAGTGAAGAGCCCACCACCAGCACTTCAGCAGCTCCAGAGGAACCAGGCACCCTGCACCACCCCTGGCAGGACAGGCCCCAGAGCCACTTGCCATTGTAGGGAGGTCCACTCTCCATGCTGCCTCCATAGCCCTTGGTGTCACAGTGTGGAGGGGCCCAGCCTGCTTCACAGTGACAGCTCCTGTTGTTGTTGCACACCTGGATTCAAACAGCACAACATCACAACCTCTTCAGTAATTGATGTCTCCACATACCTGACAGCAGTGTGAGACAGCCCTGACCATCCATCCTGTCCCTTCCTGCCACTCAGCCTGGAGAACTTCAAGCAGTAACTCCCCACCTCAGCTCCATGCAGTCCTTGGTGGGGTGTCCCAAGGTCTCAGGTGACTGAGCAAGCCCAGCATTGCTCGGGAGGAGCTTCCAAGGATGAACTACCCCAAAGCCTCAAAACACATGGCTGCTGCCTGGTTTTTTTGTTTGCTTGTTTTGTGAGATGCAGTTTCAAATTACATTAGTAATACTGGAATTGGGAATTATTCTTGCCTGGCAAAAAAAAGTGTAACTTTAAAAGCTTTTGACAAAGTTTTTTTTGATACTTTTACAGGCTCTTTTGCCCAGAGACATTTTATAGAGAGTTTTACAGTTAAACAAAGCAGAAGAACAAAGTTACTCTCCACCATTTTAAAACTTGGTCAATGTACATAACTTCAGACTCATTTCTGCTGACTGATAAAGGCCCTTTTCTCATTAACAGTACCAAAAAACAACTGTTACAGCAAATCCCATCCTCAAGAACCCCATAGGTTTATTTTTTTTGAGCACCGCATCACGAGTATTTTATTCCACTTTGAAAAAAAATAAATCTAGAAATGTAGGAGGACCCCAGACAGACACACTGCCAGGCAGGACAAGGAGTGCAGAGGTGGTGGTGATGGTGAGGGGAGGAGGGGCAGGGGGAGGCTCTGGCTGTACTCACCCCGTGCCCGTGGCACTGCCGCTCCACGTCACAGTCGTAGTTGAGGACAGAGGCACTGACACACTGGAAGTGTCTGCAGACCTGTGGGAGAGCACAGGGGTGAGGCCAGGTGGCATTTCAGTGCCACCCTGTCCTGCCTGTCACAGCATGGGGCTTGACCACAAAGCCAGACTCACACTTGGGTGAGAACCCCCAGCTCCAAAAAATGTTTCTGCCCTACAAAAGGCTCCTCAGCAAGGGGCCTGAGCTGTCACTGGGAGCCTTTTGTCTCTCCCCTGAATGTAAAGGAACAGCAATTAAACAGTGCACAGAGAGGATATCTGGAATGCACATTCCTCTGCCAGGGCTAAGCTGCTAGGTACTTTAGCTGGATTTTAATTGCAAGTTGTCTTAATCAGGCATTTGTATGCACCTGGCTCTGCCTGCTCATTGACAGGGCAGCAATCCTGGTTCCCAAAAAACTTAAATTTATTTTGCTTCATGTTTAATTTTTTGTTACATTTTTTGTGCATGTGCACTGCAGCACTGGGCAGTGTTGGAAACTAGTGGACCTGCTCAGTTTTGAGTTAACTACAATAAAAAAATTAACAGCCATAAATATTAATGGAACAATGCAGCTGAAAATGTCATTCACAGGAAAAAAAACAATTATTACTCTAAGAAATGATTTTTTAATTGATAATTACCTTTCCATTACCACATTTAGTGCCTTCGTTCACCATTCCAGGGTCTGGGACATCAGAGCCTAGCTGGAAATCTACACCCCAGCACGTGGTGCCTCTAATGGGAGTCTGGATAATAGCAGGCTTAATGCCAAAAACAGGCATAGTTTTCACATTTTCACATTGCAGCTTCCCACACATGGCATTCCTACAACATCAACATACGAATACTGTAGTGACACTTTAATTTATTCAGAGAAGAAGACTGTCACACTTTTGATGTGATCTTTTTCTTTCTACTGGAAGATGCTACTGGGAAATAAAATCTGAGGCAGCTCGCCCAACACAGCTGAGCTTGGGCCTCATTTCAGTGCTGCAGGAGCACAGATTTATCCCTTAGTTTTATAAACTGCTGGGATCTTTACATTAAAGAAAACATGACAATTTGCTACTTGTTTTTCTGTAGGTGAACAACTAGTAACAGCTTCACAAATGAGGATAAAACATCCTTCCTAAGCCACCTCACTGTGTTTTCAGAAGGACACACACACATCAGTGAGGATAGGTTATGAGGTGACAGGTCTCTCCCCAGGGCACCTGCTGAACCACCCCAAAGTGATGCTACAGCATGCAAACAAGGATTCTCAGTGACACATTTAGGAACTTGAAGAGCTGGGCTCAACTCACGAGCTGGAACATTTCTTGTAGTCATGGCCATGATAACCACAGTTGCCAAATCTGTCACCTTTGGAATTCACTTCATCAAAACAGATGTTGGGGGCTGCTTTGGCTTCTGCAAATAAAAGCCCACCCCCCCAACAGAAGAACCAAGTTAAACAGGAACACCTCACATCATCATCTCTCCTTTACCCAGAGCAATTCTCCTGCTACATCTTGCATGTTCCATGCAGCACAGAGCTTGAGAAATTGATTAAAACAATGAAGAGGTGAAAATGTCAGCATTACAAGGTTCCAAGTTTAAAAAAGAGAGGGTCAGTTAAATCATTTGATATTTCCTCATGGCTTCTTGAGATCCCTGTACATCAAAGCCCCATTGTAATAGAGATCATCAGTGCAAGAAAATTACTACTCAAATCACCAGCACAGCATTTCATGCAATGAAGGAAGAATGTGTGCAGGCTAAGCCATAAATACCACTATCTCAAATCCTGTGCCAAAGCCAGCTGGCCTTGGTTACAGGAAAACGAGTAAATAAATTTTAAATAAGCTTAGCATGTTCTTTTAGCTACGTCTCCTAGAAAAACTTTAACACTGTGCTCTTCCTTACTGGAGCCAAAGATATCCTGGCACTGCGCGTCGTAGTACTGGCAGACGCCGTTGTAGCAGTAGGCTTCCTCCTGGTGGCAGGGGTGGCCATTCTGGACAGTGAAGTCAGGCTGGCAGAACTGGGATGTGCCATTGCAGTACTCTGGAAGGTCACACTCGTTGTTACTTGCCCGACACTCAGTTCCTCCAGGAAGGAACTAAAGAGAGAGGGAAGGAGGAAACTGCCTCAGAAAACAGGAACTTGACAGCAGAGATGAACACTGCGCCCGACCCACAACATGCCCCCCCAAAAGGCTGTTGATCTGAAGCCCTCAGTGGGTGTTGTGTGTGTGCATGACACTGGATGCACCAGTGCTCTCCTCAGCCACTGAAGAACACTTCCAAACAAGATGCTGAGACTCTTACCTGGCAGTTTTTACAGCAGTCACCGTAAGCACACGCAGCGCCGGGTCGGAGCCTGCAAGTACCTGGCTCACAGCAAGGATCAGTCTCACATTCCTGAAAGGAGAAGTACTGTCAACGTCCAGAAAAGGCTCCTCTACCACCCCCTGCCCCATCCCACGAGGGGCAGGCAAGGCCACCCCTCCAGCATCTGTAAAACACACCAGCTACTAACCTTTGGTGAACCACAGTCACACTCCTCCCCAGCATCCACCAGCCTGTTCCCACAGTATGGGACACTGTAGGTTTCATCAGGCCTGGGAACATTGAGCAGGCAGCTTCCACCTTTGTTAAGAGTTAACTTCTCAAAGTCTTCTGCACTGCAGCTGCTGAAGTTCCTTGATCCCCTTAAAGAGAGAATGTGAGCACATCTTTACACCAAGCCAACCCATAAGCATTCCCTCAGTTTGCAGAAAAAGGGTAACATTTGCTTTCCCCATGACACAACTTTTTGCAGGAATACTTTGAAAATGAAAGCATCCTGTAAAAACTTGAGTGCACAGGGGAGAAACTTTGACTCTCAGAAAATGCTTTGCCTTTTGCCAGTCACTTACGATGCTCCAGAGCTCATAATGCAGCTGCTTGCCCCGCAGTGACAGACGCGTTCATCATCGTGGTTCATTCCCAGGTTGTGTCCCAGCTCATGAGCCATAATTGATGCAAACATCTGGATGCTGATCCGTCCAAACTGCACAAGAACAAAACTGAAGAAAATCAGCAGACAGCTGATACTGAGAAGGTCAGTGTTTTCTCATGTGCCAAAAAGACACTTCTGTCATCCTGTCTCTGGATTAACAGGATTCTCAGAAGGACTGTGGCTGCTTCCCAGCCAAGTGCACGTCACCTGCTTAGTGACAAGAGCTGTCAGGTAAACAGACCTGGGAGGCTACCCAAGGGTCTCTGCTTTCCAGAGCAGCAGCAACAGTGACACAAAAACTAGAGTTCCACACAACAGCCCCAATCTCCTTAAATATGCTGTGCTTCTGCTATCAGTCCAAGAAAACAAGATTGGTGGGATTGCCAGTTGCCCCAGATCAGCAGTTTGGGTCATTAATGCTCTGCAGTTCCACACAAAGAGGGCAGTGAATCAGCACTGCTCCAGGACTTCAGAACACTGCAGGTCAAGCAAACACCAGAGCCTGGATTTGAGAACACCCACAGCTCCCACATCCTTCTAAGGCAGAGGTGCTTAAAATGTGCAGAAAAATCCCATCCCTTTTTCATGAGTGCTGCAGGGGAAGCTGAGCAGAGGATGCAGAGGACTATAGAAAAGCTGTGATCCAGGTATCATGGAAATGCCAGAAATTGTTGGGGACGACATAAAAGCCCCTACTTCAGCTTTGTTATTTAAGATTCTGCACTTCCAGGAAGACTCCTGGAGTGCAAAACCCTTACCTTGATCCCATTCCCAGTATCACTAATGATATCTTACCACATTAATGCCTCCTGCGTGGCTCTTGGAGCACACTGTTCCAACATAGGCCATGCCAGCTGTGCCACCAAACCCCTTCTTCCTACAGTCATGGGGAAAAAAGGAAAGGAAATCATTCTGCCTGCACAGACACAGTGCTGCCAACAGCACAGCTCACCCCTACAGCTGCTCCACACCATGCTTCTGCTGGGGGGGCACAAAATCTGCTTTCCCAGCACTAACAGAGGGAGCACTGCTGGAGGCACAACTGCTGACTGTGGGTGTGAACGTACCAGTTCAGTTTTATCTTTCTGTGCATAGTTCTCTTATTCTTTTAAATTAAAACAAGAGTTTGCAGAGAAAGTCAGCCAGTTCCAACAGCTTCCCTCTAAACATAAAGAGCTAAACGGTCCACCCTTAAAATCATTTGCTTTAATTGGCTGTTAGCTGCCTTTCTACTACTGCCAAAATCCATAGATTGCTTTCCTTGACAACTTCCTTCTCATTATGCTCTTATTTTGTTTCTACACAGTTCTTCAAGAGCAACAGCACAACACACTGCATTTTAGTTCATATAAAAGACTTTTCAAAGCTACTTTTTTCAGCCATTTTTCCCTCATCACCCCCATGGTGCTATTCTGCCTGGGAGGAGAAGAGGTTCCCAGCCCCTGCAGGAAGAAGAACTTCTGCTGTCCCCGTGCAAGGTGTCCCCATGTCCCTGCCCTCTCCCTGCTGAGGGCAGGGACTTCCCCAGGGCTGCACTATCTGTGGGAAGTGCTCAGGGACAGGCATCCTGGAAGTGGGGCAGAGCCAGCAGCTCAGGAAGCTCTGTGCTACTAGGGACATAGGGATCAGTGTCACATGTCAACCTCACAGCTTGTTTCTGGATAGCAACTGCAAAAACAACTTTTTCTCCACTAAAATCCAGTGCTCTGCACTAGGTTTAAGCTCATTTTCAAGTGGAAAAGCCCTAGATTACAAGTCTAACCAGCACACAAATTGACAAAGTATTACCTGAACAGAAGCTTCATACAACACAAAACATTGGAGGACAAGAAAAAAAGTTGTTATTTAGCAATATACCTGTCAGCCAGGACACCAAGTTCAAGGACCACAGAAAACTTAAAAGCACCTAAGCTGACCTGGAACATTCCCACAAGTCCATAAAACCCAGCAGATTGCACTGGATTCTCTGCTGAAATACAGCAGCTACTTTTGACTCTACAGCATGGCTGAGCAGACAGAAATAGAATAAGCTGCTTAAGAGTCAACAGGAAGAAACTATAACTCACAAAACAAACTGGGCACTGTCATGTCTCCGGCGCAGAACAAGATTCTTCTCTCGCCACTGCACGAAGTTTGCCAGCACATCACCAGCACCTCCATCTGTGCTAATTATATTTTCATACTTCCAGATCTCTAAACCAACCAGCACAATGCGGATGTTCAACATGATGTACATCTGGGGGAGGGAAGGAGAAATACCTCTGAAGACCTTCAGACAAGAACAAGTGGTCTGGTGTTCTCTCTTATTGCAAGATTCTACTCTCTCTGGTTTGAGTTCGCTGGATTTTTAAAAGTTGGAAGGTGGAAGTTTACAAAAGTAGAGAGAGCTGCAGGGCTGCTGCACACAGCATAGCTTTAACTTACACTGTCAAGGAAATTTGCCAGTTGTACCATGTGTTCTCTTACTTCTGTTTCACTCTTCCCAAAATCTTCAAACTGCAAGACAAAGAAACTTATTCATAAGACAAAATAAATACAAGAGCTAGAAAAATGAACAAAATACTTTGAGCAGTAACATGAAAAACATTTTTGCTTGGCTCCAAATCTCCTGTCAAGAAGATGCTAATCAAGACAGCAGCATCTTCACTGCTATTGCTCAACAACTCAATATTCAAGAGACAACAGCAAAGGCAGAGTACAGCACAGAACACCTTGATTTGGTTTTAGGTTAGCAGATTTGCATAACCCTGGCTGAAGTGTCACTGTCCTGCAACAATCCCTTTGGGATCAGCAAAGCCTGAGGGCTTTTCAAGGCACCTCCTAAGGAGAAAGAAGGGAAAGCAACACACTACATCTACCTTTTCTTTATCCACAACTATAAACAGTTCCACATATCTTGTCTGATGCAGGACCGCTCTCTTTCTCTGTAAAAAAAAAAAAAACTTTTTTACAATTTTGATGTTATTACTTCATGTGTAAACAAAACATTAAAAATCATGACACTGTCATATTTCACTTGATACAACCAGTAGTCTGAGAGACACACCCAAAGCACACTGTGCCAAGACAGTAACAAGCCAAAAGCAAGATTAATCCAGTGCAACAGCAATTTCTCTGTAAGCAATTTCTCTACACCAAAACTGACCTGCACAAAGATTTCCTGTGCTTCAAAAGCAAGGGATGTTTTTACTTTTCACACAGGCTTCTTTGGAAAGACAGCCTACACTTTATAAAGTAGCAGAAAGACACTAACAAGGAAACACCAACAACCTTGAAGTGAAACAACATTTTTCTTACTCTACTTTTACTACAATCTTGTTTCTGTACATCCAGTCTTTATAAAACAAGAGGGACCTTCACCCCAAACTGGTACTCTGTTGGTTGGACAAATGGAATAAACAACACAATATTCTAATGGCTTCTGATGCTTGTTAATGAGCCACTCCACAGCAGGCAGTGTTCCTGCCCTTAAAAACCCCCAAAAGCTCTGCCCATGAGCAATCCAACCCGCTGCTCACCACTGTGTACAGGAGCAGGAGGAACCTGCAGCTGAGTTCTTCAGCAGTGCAGAAAGCCCCCAGAACCAGAACCCTCTAGGTATGCACTAAGCCCCAGGAAATCTGATAAGCTGCTTCTGTATTCTTAGTGAACACTCACAAAATCTGTTACAGGGACTGTGGAGAAAACAGAAGAGTACTTACTCGCAGCAGCTGAGTCATACTGGGATGGTGATTTTCCTCTGTGTGCTCCCTTTCCTGGTCTTCAGTGGTTACCCCACATGTTGTGGGCTCCTTCTTCACGTGATCCAATCGATACAAAATGTGTTTAGAGCCAGAAGAGGGATCCATGGGCTCAATGCCATAGGTGATGTTCTCTATTGTCACCAAACCCCTAAAATACAGCAGTGTGTGAGAAATTCACAGAGAACAGTCACACAGCTTTTTACAGTAAAACAAAGGAACAATTATTCTTTGATAACTGAAGGCATGTCTATATCTCAGTCCTCACAGAACAGCATGCTTCATTTCAAGCCTGAAAGCAGCCTTTCAGTGGAAAGTGGCCTCCCAGTCACAGCAAATTAAACATTTTTGTAAGAGTCTGCAATGCCCCAGAAATTAAATCGTAAGCCCTAAGCAGAAATGCTTTATTTCACATACAGTATTGACACCCTGGTGTCCCACAGGGCACTGCAAAAAATCAGTGTCCCAAAACACATGGAAATTAGCCCAGAGCAGAAAAAGAATTCCAATTAAATTTGAAGTGCACAAGCTCTGGGGCCAGTTTTGTAAAATTTCCAGACTAGTGTTTGTCTCTCCACTTTTGCAGTACACAGTTATTTGTGGTGATAATCTACACAAATTAGAAGCTAAGCCAAAATCCGTGTCAAAGAACAACTTACTGTACACTGACAATAGACTGCATTAATCAACTTCTTTAATGGCATTGTGAGTATCTGTTAACTATGTGAATCAAAGACAGCACAGAGGGCAGGCACAAAGGCAGCCACTGCTGCAGCTTGGCCCTGGTCACTGACTCCCTGCTGGGCTGAGCAGTGGTTAAAAACAAGAATTTTGTTTCAGGTTCAGTGAGACTCAGGTGACAATAGGGACACAAAAGAGGAGCTGTGCTACCTGAGCCCTGAGCAAGTGCTGACAGCAACCACAGAATCCAGGGTCCCCTCCACATATCCCTGATAGTGGCAGTGATCCTGCAGGGAAAACGAAGGGAATGTTACAGGAGTATTCCAGGTGCCTCTGAACACCCAGCAATGACTGTGCCACTGGCCAAGCAGTTACAACTCCACAACATAATATGCTCTAAGTTAAATTGCCACATGCCCTTTATCCACAGTCTAGCACTTCAAACATGTCTCTAGCTCTATGGCAATATAAAGGTGATTCCTTCACTAATGTGCATCTACAATGTTCCTCACCTGCCTGAGCACCATTTACATACATACATGCAAATATATTTTACACACATAAAGCTAATGAAGACACCAGGGGCACAACAAGATCCCTGCCTCCCTACCCTATAAAGCAGATGCTCTTCACCACTCTGAGGTGGTCAGCAGCTCCTTACACCCTGCAGTCCAAAGTCCCACTCACCCCCTCAGTGACTCTGCCTGCAGCCTGACCCAACACGTTATGAGCACCAGGCAAGCAGGGCTCAGAGGCTTTATCTAGCAACTGCATCTCCTAACTTGACTCTAAGCCATGCTACTCCTAAATTCTCTCCTCCACCCTGTCTCAAGTATTTCAAGGCCAGCCCCTCCCTACAGACTTGGGCCAAATCACCACTCAGTCTTCTAAAAAACAGTTCTGCAGGATGTTTGACTCCTCCATCACCTCTCTCCAGTGGGAAGAGAACAACCCCTGCCACCCTCACCCACCTTCCCAGCTGTGCAACACAGCCTCCCTCAGCCCCCAGGAGACACAGTAATCCCATTTTGTCCTCTGTAGGTACACACTTCAGAAGGTAGACACGGGGCTCATATGGGACAAACAGACTCTGTTTGCTCTGGCAGGTGCATCAGGGTAAAAAAAGAAAGAAATCCCACCTGGACATCTGGATTTTCAGATTGCAACTTCCCCTCCTTATTGTAGGTATAAACTGTGAAATCTTTGGGCAGCAGTTCTCTGTAAGAAAAGGCAAGAAGGAACACAGGAGCAATTTCAATAAATGACTATGACCCTATAGCAGGGCAGCAAGATGATCCTAATCAGAAGTGCAATTAAATAAGGAAATATTTAAAAGGAAGCAAAACAAAGCAAAATTAACAAAGAAACTGTGCATTTCCATGGCAAAATCCAAGATATCAGAACTGTTAATGAAATCAAATTCACTACCTCACCCTGGACAAGTAAAGCAAGCATCAAAACCCACTGAAGTGTGCTCAAAGCCTGTTTTCATACTGAATAAAAAAATAAAACAAATCACAGCACTTGGTCTGCTGCATATGACTTATCTTCCCCATTTTTTGAAGAAAGTGCACTGGGAAAGTCTCCCACAACTATAACCACACTGGTCACTCCCCTGATGCAGTGTAGCTGAATTCCCATGTTTCCAAGGGTCAGGAGCTTGGCAAGTGGCAGCTGAGATCCTCAGGGGATGGCACATTTAAATAGTTCTGTCTCTTTTGGCAACTGTATGGGTAGTTTTAGGAAGCAATCGTGGTAACTCTCTATTGCTGCAAGTTAAACTCAAGACAGACAGCATTTATGTTGTCTGGAAGTTATGGATACTAAGGCCTTGGATACAAAGTCAGTCTCCTCCTTTATTAGTGTTGTTGTGCTACTGAGACAGGAAAAAAAACCCTAAAACAATAAATAAAACCCAGAAGAAAGTGGAAATATTTACTTGAAGTACAGTTCAGTTTGTTTATTTTTAGATGTGAACAGAGAGAGTCATGGTACTGATTCCCCAGACCCCCTCTGAGCAAACTGCTGCTTCCTCCCCTGGAGAGGATCACCAGGGCTGCCAGGCTCAACAAAACTCCTGGCTGACAGCCAGGACAGTGGGACTGAATCCACTCTCACCATCTTCCTCTGCAGGTTTCCCAGGGCTACCATGTAGCTGCCTCCCCAAAGGACCTCAGGAACGGGCACTCACACGCCACCTGCCAGCTTGTAATTTGGACAAAATGGATGGAATTCAGTAATCTAAAGAAATTCATCACTTACTTGTTCTTTTCTAGATGAATCGTGTATTCTTTTCCCTCTATCTCAACAGCATATGACACCTTGTCCTGGATATAAAAACGTTGCATTTTACATGTTAATGAATAAAACATTCCTTGAAATCAACAGAATTTTGACAGAAAACACTCTCTCAAACTCCATTACTGTCACAATTGTGTCAGTCACATCACCACTGGCACCTCCCAGAGCTCTGACCTCTGTTCCTCTGCTCAGATACAGCTGGAGATGCAGCTCAAGCCAACAGCATTTGAACCACCTCCTAAAACTTCCACAAAAAACCTCTTAGTTACAGCTGGAACAGGACAATGCAGTTTTACCACTGAACATTCACAGTGAGCTGGTAGCTCCCCAAGATCACACAGAGCAGCAGGGTTGGTGCACACCAGGGGATAAGCTGAACCTCCTGACCATTAACCAGCACAGCAGGAGCTCCAGCCAACCACTGCCACAGCCTGAAAGGTATTTTTGTTAATATTGAATTCTGCCAATGTTTAAAAGATTTGTGACTAAGCACTCAGTCTAATCCAAATGCTTTGAAGTGTGCAGTCTGCAGCTACCTGGCTTCAGCAGATTAATAGAGGTGGAAAGTAGTGCTGGAGGCTGTCTAACCAGACCTGCTCAAAGCAGCTAGCTGGTCCAGGCTGCTCAGGGCCTCCTCCAGTCAGATTTTTAGCATCTCCCAGGATAACAATTCCACCACCTCTCTGAAACTCATTCCAGTGCTGAACAACTTTGATGATGCAACTTTTACACCCCAATCAAAATCCCTCTGTGGCAACTTGTGACCCCTGGAGCAGGGAGGTGCCTGCTGCAGCTGAAGGCAATGCCAGAAGTAACACTGGATGGACACTTGTTAGCTGCTGGACAAGTCCCACTGCATTTTGTGAGAACTTCAAGACAGTTCTGGTGAACCTCATTAGGGAGCAGATGCTAAACTGAAGGTATTTTCCAGACTTCCCAGTACCTGTACTGAGGAGACGCTGGAAGCCTCTCGCCGTTCTCTTCCTAACTTCTGTGGGATTACAACTTCATAGGAAGACAACAGAGAAACCTGCTGGAATCCTAGAAAGCAGAACAGAAATACTGGCTAAGCAAACAAAGAAATTAGGAGGATAAGGCACAAAGAAGAAAAGGGTATCCCAGGAAAAGTCCCGTGTGCCTTGGGAGAGCTGGAACCAACCCAAACAAGCCAGAAGTCAGAGAGCAGAGCAAATCTCAGAGCAAAGCACACCTGGGTTGCCTGGTAAAAGGCCAGAGAACAGCAGACACCCCATTCACCAGAAGATTTCAAACTGAAGGCTCTGCATTCCAATTACTGATGAGTGCCTACCTCACACACCAGCACCTTTCATCAGCAGGAACCAGAGCACGTAGCAAAGCAGGTCAGCACAGACAGAACTTGTCCAAGGACACACAGAAAGGCAGTGTCAGAACCAGGTGTCCCACACTGCAAAAGCAGAAGCAGCTGGGCCAGGCAGCCCCTGAGAGGAGTCCTGGGAGGTCCAGCAGCACCCAACCAGCCCAGCAGAGCTCAGTGTGAGACCCTTGTCCTGCAGAGCACAGCCAAACCCCTGAGACAGGGCCAGCCCTACCCACGGTGTTCTTAGAGAGCTCTGAAGGACCTTGTCAAAAACAAGTGAGGAGAAATGAACACGTGCAGCCACGTGGCCTTTTGCAGATCACTTTACAAATTATTTGCATATGCAACACCAGACAGATCTTCTGCACCAAACAGAAGTCTGCAGTCCAACTTTCCTTTTCAAGGCATCAAGCTTTGCAAGAAACTGTCCAAGTGTGTAAACAAGAATAAACTGCACGTGTAATTGACTTCTCCCATCAGTGGCTGCTGTCTGCTGGGGCCTGGCCCGGGTGCCACTCTGCTGGGAAGGGGGAGGTTGGTTGCCCAGGACTGCAGGCAGGATTAAGAGCAAGAGTTTTCCTAGCTCATGGCAATGGAATCAGCGAGCTCATCGGGGGAGCCTGAGGCAGGGGGAAGGGAACACCAGGAACATCACCTCAGGGCAGCACTTCCAATCTGCACCCCGGCAAGCCAGGGCTTCCCCGTTCTGTCCACTGATTCCCCCAAAGAGGAAGCAAAAGCATTTTGATTGCTTTCAACTTCTCTCCTTTTCAGCACACACATCTGTCCCTTTTGGAGCACACAGCACTGCACATATCTGTGACACAGCCTGTCACACGAGCACAGGCAGAGCTCCCTTGCTCCTCAAGAAATAACGTAGCAGGTAGACTATAGCAGAAGTTTCATTAATTACAGTGATTGTTGGGAAAAAGGTATTAAAAATGAGAGAGAAACCTCCTGACAACAGCCCTAATGTTGACAGGCTACAGAAAGTACAGTGTCAGTATCTGCCTGGTCTGAAAACAGGTAAGGAAAGGGCTGTTCCTTCCCTGGGATGAGCCACCAGATGGACATACTCAGGGAAATCACTTCTCTACAGCTGTCATCCCAAACCACACATTTTGCTTGGATCTGGTTCCAAGCTCTTACACATTGCTGCTTTGCACTTGTTACATCCCCACTGCTGTCCAGAAGTGCCTTTACGAGCAGGGGATGTGACACTGTGACATTGGGACAGAGGTCTGAGACTCTCTTAGGACATGCAAGGGAAACACCAGGTCCTGGTTTATCTCTGCGGGGCTCAGGAAGCTGCGTGCCTCCCCGAAAGCAGCTTGGAGGGAGAAGACAAAGGAGTGAATCATCATATGAAGGCAGCAAAACTGGGAGGGATTTCTGGGAAGAGTGGAACCCTGAGAGGTCTGCTCTTGGAGGAACAGCATGAACAGAGCAGTGTTCAGCCCTCTGAGCACTCTGACAGTTCTGACCCCACTTACTCCCTTCTCTTTCCCTCCCTTCACTACCCCAGTCTGGGAGCTGGTTTCAGCTACACCACCTTATCCTGCTCTTCCCTTCCTTCCCTAATGCGGGCAGAGTTATTCATCATCATCATCATCAGAGGTGTTTGTCTTCCTTAACAGAGAACTTCCTATCAGCACAAGCTCAAACAGAAGGGTTGGAAGGCACCACCTTGCTTTCTGGTGGGACTGAAGAGAAAAGCAGCCCTTGCACTAGAATTTAAAACTTCATGCAAAAACTTTCAGCTTTCAGTTCTGCTTTCTCTTCTGGCAAAGCCACCCCTTCCCTCCTCACGTTTCAGCACAGATCACATTGAAATCACATCTGCTGATGTACAGACTCATCCACATATTCCAGCACAAAGGAAAGGTGATCTAAGAGAAGAAACAGCAAAACCCAAACCTGGGTACTCAGCTGTTCTCCACAGAAGATGTTGGAGGATATTTATACTGCTTTCCCACTACCTGATATTTTTTGTAGCTTTTTATCCAGCCCTTTTTGAGAAGCTTTGTTGCAAGATAGTAAGTATGGTTCTTAAGCACAGCAGTCTGCAGTAAGTTTTCAGTAACTTGCAGGGCTTCTTGTACTCAGAGGCTCCCTGCCAGTGGCCAAGGCTGCAGTCTGAGTGTGCAGCTCCTCACCACTGAGCATGTGCTTCTGATCACCCATTCCTGGCTCTAACACTGCTGGAGACTCTATTCCCAAGGAGAAAAACACAATTGTTCCCACTGTATTTATCTTGTCTCATTAAAGATTGCCTTTAATTACCAACCATTGGAGGCAAGTGGGAAGATGTGAATCACCTTCCCCTCCCTGCCCCAAATCCACAGGAGGAATTCTGTGCATGTTCCATGGTGTGCAGGAGCTTGAAATCCATGGAAGCATGTGGGGCTCTCCAGACACTGAGGGAAGCTCTTGGGGTATTCAGTCCGTGACAGGTGAGAGCTGTATTCAGCAAAGTCGAGCTCCATTTCCTATCCTCACAAACCTCATTCTATCGAGTAAGCAAAACTGAAATTAACTGACACAACCCAAATTAGTTCAAGCTGTCTGTCAGTGAATCTCAAGAGAGGACACTCAGAATGACCACTGACTCTTGTATTCACCTACTTCAATTTGCTCAGTCCCCAAGACTGGAAACAGAGCCAGGAAAAAAAATCACCACGCAGAATTAAGGCATTGCTAACATTCCCTTTGGATTTATCCTGTGCCTGCACCCACCATAAACTTAAAGGTTTGGCCAAAACCATATCAACCCCAGAGCATCAGCTAGCAGTGATGAGTGCCAACCTTCTATCATGTGTCTGAGTCAAAAGGTGCTAAAGCATCAAATACACAAAGTCATTAAATTAACCATTATTATAATTGATTATGATTAAGGAACTTAGGCAGCAGACTGCTCACTAGAAGAAATGCCAAAAGCTTCACACAGCCACCTCGTCCCTCCTCAGCTCCACAGACACATCTCCACCCAACTGCCTTGCTCTGAGCCCCAAGGGAGCTGGACAGGATGGATCCCTTCTGTCTGGCAGCCTCCCACCTACAAACCAGAAAAGACTTTGCCAAGAAGTATCAGTTTGAGGAGAAACTTCTGTGAACTGGCTGCCAGATGTCCTTCCAGAATGATGTGTAATTCAGCATATTTCTTTCACCTATTACATATTAGGAAAAGCATTTTTAGGTGCACCTGACCTTTCTGCTGACAGCTGCAGTGAGGTTTATTCTTTGGATTACTGAAAGCAAACATCTCCTTCACTTTCACTAAGTAAATATTATCCGTGCCCACTTAAAAATATTTAGATATTTATACAGAGCAGCAAGCTAGCAGATTGTCTGCTACAAGCAGGAATATTTCCTATGAAAGCCAGCAGTTTCAGGCCCTCCCATACCTCAAAGGCTAGAGAGTGCTTTGGTGGTACTGCATCTCCAAAGCACCCAGGAACATCTTTCCAGCTGTTCTTCTACACGTTACTCCTCCTTGTGACTTTTCTTTCAGTTTCCTCCCTCCCTTGCTCTAAATCTTCTGACCAAGAGGGTCTCCTTGTGCCACGGGGATTTTCTTGAAGGTAGGAAAAGATGAACAACCACCATGGCAGGAGAATCAAATTCATCTACTTGATTTATTCCTCACCTAGAATATTTGTGTAGCATTAGAGATGTCAAGAATGGTTCAAGTAACTTCTCTTGGTGTTGTACTGGGAGTGCTGGGTGTTAATGGGGATACTGAGCTCCTCTACAGCAGTGCTTCCTAGAGAATTCTTACCCCCCTAATGCTGAAATCCTGACCTATGCTGTAAGTATTTCCTGTCTAGACTCTTACTACTCCTTCTGCCCTTATTAAAGCCACACTGATTTTTCTGCAAGACAACAGCTACTCTTGTTCCACAAACTGGACAATCACTGCCCTGCTGTCACAAGATCCTCCCCACCTTGGGATCTTCTTGCAAGGAGAAGCAGAGCAAACCCAGAGTATTCTCTGGTACAAGGGGATTTATCTCACCAGGACACATCTCTGCCCTTCCACCCTGAGGAGCTCCTCACACCCAGAGCCCACACACTTCCTCCATGGCTCAGCTCTGCAGATTGTCATCTCCCTGCACACAGGGGAGGCTCGTGGGAACACTCCTCTTTGGAGATGTCACTGTCTTCACATTTGCTGCCACAGGAAACCACGCAATGCAAATTCCATCACAGAACTTGGTAAAGAGAAGTCAATAAACTTGGGGTCTTTTTTCATTTTAGCTTGAGAAATCAGAGTGATCAAGACAGGCAAAAACTACAAAGTCATGTTTCAAAGTTCCTCGTCCCAAAAGCAAAGCACTACAAGAGGCAGTGCCAGCTACACTGAAATTCTTTCCCTCTTCTTATTCTTCACATGGAGGAAATAACCACAAAACCACCACTTCACTCTGCTGAATGATTGTCCCAGATTTGCTGAAACATGGGTGAGGGGGTTCTGTGCTTTTCATGAGCTGAGCAAAAGAATTATTTTAAGAACACATTGCATCTCCCCAAAAATTCAAACCAAACTCTTTAGACACTTAAAGAATTCCTTTAAAAACTGGCAAAGCACAGGTAGAACATCATGGTGCACGTATGGCACCAAGTATTGAGGAAGAGATCAAGCAGTGAAAACCAGAGTCCCTGCCCAGGGCAATGTCTGACAGTTTCTTTATAAATTTGTGCAGTTTGTCTCCTACGGACACAGACAGGAGGGAAACCTACACTACACAAGCCTCCTAAGGCTACACATCACTAGATGATTATGTTCATTCAGGAATTTTCAATTAGTAGTTTCCGGTACCACCCGTATCTACCTCATATCCCTCTCCATTGGGGAGTGTCCAAAGCTTGCACATTCCAACCCAAAAGTTGGACATGGATGGATAAACTGAAACAGGTAACTTGTTCCTCCCCTCTCGCAAGTAGGAACTAAAATATTACTCCCCAAAACCCTGCCCAGACCACCAGGAGCACAAGCACCCAACATCCTGGAGATGGACCACTGATGACAAGGCAGCTTCCAGCAGAAGCCCACAGGCACCTTTCCCACCTCACAACTGCCAGAAACAACACACCAGGAGAGCCTGGCAGCACTGAATCCCTGGGGGAGAGGCAGCAACCAGGAGAGCACTGCTGCTCAGCATGAAGCATCAGCATTCGTTTTAGGGATGGTTCCTCAATTAGGAAGTCCTCTGCATTAATGATAAACACAGAAGTTTAACACAGGGCATATATCCCTTCAGGAGAAGGAAAACAACAACAGACACTTCAGTCTACCATGTATATATAACACCACAGAAGCCCATAAACAGAAGGGGTTTGATTGATCAACAGCATAGAATCAGAAGCTTGCCAGAAGCTGATAAAGTGAGGATGGTGTCTGACAGCAATGACCCAGCTCTGTCCCAACTTCTGTCCCCTGGAAACGACCCCAGGGGCAGCAAAGCCCTGACCCCAGGATGGCTGAGGACACGGAGGGGAAGGCACAGGTCCCTGCAAACACCCCTGGAAACGGCTGTGAGCGTCCTGCCACCTCCACAGAGGAACACCACATCCTCTGGGCAGGGAGATGACTGCACCCAGGAGCTGACCGCACCAGTCCTGGGAGCCCCGGGAGCAGGGTCCCCTGCGGGCACACTGCCACCTGCCTGGGAAAAGCCTGGAAAGGGACCTGGAGAGGGCTGGAGCGGGAGCAGAGCCACCTGCACACCCCGCGGGTGTACCGGGACCCGGCCCAGACCGCCTCCCCCGAACCGAGGCCCCCTCAGTCCCCTCCGCAGCACCTCAGAACACCCCCAGCAGGGCCCAGGGGGGGTTCAGCCCTGTAGGACCCCCGGGTACCCCCACCCCACCTGCCATCCCGGAACCCCGGGAAGGGAAGGGGCAGGCAGAGCCCCCCAGCTGACCCCAGGGCCCGGGGAGGTGGCGAAGGGACGGGGAAGGGAGGGGATGAGAAGAGTGGCGGAGGGAGAGGTGCGGGCCCAGGCCCCGGTGCTGGTCCCGGTGCCGGTCCNCGGGGCCCGCGGCCTTATGGAGCCGGACCGGGGCCTGCGCCGCGCCGCCCCGAGGCGGAGCCGCTCCGCCCGACACAGCACCGGGGGCGGCCCCGGATGGGCACAGCGACGGGGAACACCCCGGACACCCACCCTGCAGCCCGGGACAGAGACCCGGCGGGGATCCAGCGCTAACATTTCCAGTGTCAACATTCCCAGCGCTTCCTTAGAGAAAAACGAGGTCCCGGGAGCCAGCAGGTCCCACACAAACACCTTGCCGAGGGCCCTGGGCAGGCCACGGACACTGGGACTCCTCTGCCTTTTCCTTCCAAAAATCCCCAATACAGACGTGGTGAGAGACGAAGCACCAGGAGGAGCCGCGGCCACAGCCGGAGCAGCTGCCCAGGGGGCACCAGGGACCTCCATCGGCTCCTTCTCAGGAGGCCTCGGATCACCTCCCAGGGCTCTCTGCGGAGCACCATCCTCCTCTGGGAGAAGGAGGAATAAACAGCTCGTGACCCATCAGTCGGGTAGGGAAGAGGTGACAGAGGAGCCACGGTGACAACCCTCGTGCCATGGTGACAACCCTCGTGCCACAGTGACAGCCCTCGTGCCATGGTGACAACCCTCGTGCCATGGTGACAACCCTCGTGCCACGGTGACAGCCCTCGTGCCACAGTGACAACCCTCGTGCCACCTCGTGCCACGGTGACAACCCTCGTGCCATGGTGACAACCCTCGTGCCATGGTGACAGCCCTCGTGCAAGAGCCAGGACAAATAAAACCCAGTGTTACTGACAGCTCCTCAGGTGCCGATAACCTCTCCTGGTTTTCCAAGTCTGGAGCTTCATGGGTTTCTTTGAGCCCGTTTTGTGTTTTTTTTTTCTCCCCAAGCAGGTTGCTGCCCCTGAACAAAACACCCAAAGGCCACACACATCTCACCAGCACAACCAGGTGTGAGCCAGACACACCTGCACACCCCCATCTGCTCACCCACAGGGGTCTGACTGAGCTCCACATTGTTTCAGAAATTTCTTTTGAAGACACACAACGCAAAAGACACCGTGAATAGACACACAACAGGCTGAGCAATTGGCACAAGTCTTCCCCCTCTCCTTAACCATGAGCTCTGGGGAGATTCTCTCAGAGGTGTACACTGCTGACTCTGCTGAGTGACTGTAGAGAAAAGACTCGTTTGCCCCTTTGCACTCCCAAACTCTGCATCCATTTTCACATGAGCCATCGTCAGACAACCTGCAGCTCAGCTTTCCCCATCCAGCAGCCAGAAAACCTCCTCTTCCTGTCGGAAGGAGGTGACAACTCAACCCCCTGCATCCAATTTTACTGATTGTGCCAGAGCAGACCACAGGCCCACAGGAAGCTGACACGCTGGACACTGCGAGGGGACACAGAGGGGTTTGTTCCCCCCTGAGTTAGACACAACAGAGTTACACACCCCCAACCCTCAGGGAGGCTGCACACTTCTGAGCCAGTAACACTCTGTAACTCCCACAAGCTGAGTGCTACCCAAGATGCAGGAGGCTTCCCATGGATTAGGATAATATCATGGATCAAATACAGATGTCACCACACAAATAAGAAACATGAATCATCCCCTGGCTCCTGCCTGAGGGGCATGAGATTTCCAGGTCAGTACTTAGCAAGAGCCATACCCATCCCTTTTGACTTCTCCTGGCACTCACCACCACTGTCACAGCCCTGCAGCTGAAGGGACTGAAGACAACAGACCTCAAAGCTCCAGAAAAGGACCAGAAAGGAGGATGGAGAGCTCATACAGCTTCTGGACACACTTTTGGGGTAAAAGGCAAAACTGCCAACTTTGGAAACAAAAAATCAGACAAAGTGCTCATCTGATCACCCTGTTGAAGCCCACCTGAAACACTGCCATCAGCAGAGCTCTCTCAAACACAGTGGAAGATGCTCTTGGAGAAGAGCCAGGTGAGTCAAACCAACAAATCCCAGAGCTCTGCAAGTCATAAAGGAAACCTGGGAGGCAAGCACTGGGACAAGGGGCTGTTCATTGCCATCAGCACAGACTTTATGACTAGAATAAGGCAAAGAGAGAAAACCCATTGCAGACAAGATCCTCAGAGATTACTTATGTTAAAAATAGGATGTTTCATTCTTTCAAAGGCTTAAACAGGAGCAATAGTCTCTCAGACAGCCATAGAAGGCAGAACCAGTATCTCAAGGTGAACTTTCTAAAAAAAACCCAAAACCATACAGGCCCAGGCAAAGGGGCATTTCCTTTGCTGTGTTTTGTCACTGCCAGCCCCCTCGCAAGGCTTTACAAGATTCTTTTTTTTGTTTGGCATCACTGCACAGTGTGGTCAGGCTGTAGATGGTGTGTAGGTGGGTACTCGTGCAGCTGGGTGACACTCTGCTGGGCTGGGCTTCCTGCAGCCACACTGTGCTCCAGCAGACAGGGGAGAGGGTGTGGAATGAACACCACAAACCACATCTCCTGATGTTTTCACAGGTCTTGCTGACAAAGCTGTAGAATCATCAGAGAAAGTCTCAGAAATCCTGTTAAACTCCCTTTCCTGGCAAATGCCAAATGTACCTTTGCCAGGCTGAAGGGTACCAGGACTCCAACTGAACAGGCTGAACGTGTCACAGTGGCTTTACACAGTCAGATGTGTCATGTTCCTCCTCCAGCCTCAACCCTGCTGGCTCCCACATCCCCTCCACACAGCACAGGCACAGTGTTTGCTTACAGGCAGTGTGAACGTGGCACTGAGGAGCTGGGATCAGTCAGGACTTCCCTGCCATCCCCTGCACACTCCTCAACATGGCACCAGGGATCTCTGTCTGACCGGCACCCACCAGGCCTGGCAGTGGCTCTGTCCCAGGTGAATTCTTACCAAATGACGCGTTTTGCTCCCAGCAGGAGTTAATGAGCGCCACGTACCTGCCCCAAACCACGCCTGGCATTTCCAGTCTAATGACCTCAGGGCCCTGGAGGAGAATAACCGAGGAAGAAGAAAACTGCTGGGAACAGGCAGCAGCTTGTCCAGGTGTAGAGCAGCAACAGGAGGACCCCAGAACCCACCCCCGACCTCTGTGTACTGCGGGTGCCGTTATCTCCGGTGAGTCACCGACCCGCACCCAGAGGGCCCGCAGATTCCTACAGCTCGGAGCACGAGCAGAACGGCCAACACCAGGCCAGGGGAGCTCCCAGTGCCCACCGCTTTGTCCAACAACACACGGACACGCGGGAGGAGAGACCGAGGCCTCCCCGGTGCTGACCGGCGGGGACCCCGCGCCGGATCGCTCCCACCCCGGGGCGGGCTCGGACGGCGCCCACCGCGCCCCTGCACCTCACGCCGAGCGGGGCAGCGCGTCCGAGACCTGCGGGGAGTGCGGGAGGCGGGGGCGAACAAGCACCCACCCCAGTCCCGGTCCCGGTTCCGGTTCCGGTTCCGGTTCCGGTTCCGCAGCGCCGGGCGAGGCGCGGGAAGGAAGAGGCCACGCCTCTGGCCGTTGCCCCGCCCCTGCCCTTCGCCCATAGGCTGATTCGGCCTCCCCGGCAGCCAATCGCCTTCTCGTTCTGCGAACACTTCCGGCTGATCTCTTTGCAGCTTCCTCCGCCTTCGCTCTGAATGGCTGCGAGCGCCTAAGCCCCGCCCCCGCGCCGAATCCCCGGGCTGCCATTGGCTGGGAAGGCGGGGCGGGGCGGCGTTTCCTAGCAGCGGCTGCCGCCATGGCGCCGGGGCGGGCC
>JAAWXA010000052.1:634438-694171 GCA_038090715.1 Florisuga fusca
GCAGAGGACGAGCGGTGACTGCGGGCCGGTGGGGTACGCGCTGCTGTGCGGGCAGGCAGCGCTGCTGCTGGGCAACGTGCTGCTGCTGCACGGAGCCTCCCGCGCCGCCCCCCGAAACGCCTCCGACAACGAGGGCCTCGCCCCCGGGCCGCCCGGTGCCGCCTGGGCCTACACCGACCCGCAGTCACCGCTCGTCCTCTGCACCTACCTGTGAGCACCGGGCCGGGGCTGGCGGGACGCGGCCGCCTCGCTTCCATCCCCTCTGACCGCTCCCTCCTTCCCTGGCAGCCCCGAGGAGTTCGTGGAGTGCGAGGAGCCGGTGGATCACGGCGGGAACGCCACAGCGCAGCAGGAGCTGGGCCACGGCTGCGTGAAGGTGAGGGGCGGGGGCGGCCGGGTCGGGGACCACCGGTCCCGGGGCCCGGCATGAGCCTGAGGCCGCCCGCGCTGCCCGCAGTTCGGTGGCCAGGCCTACGGAGAGGTGGATCACACGCGGGTGCAGTGCCGAGCGCTGGACGGCATCGAGTGCGCCGAGCCCCGGAGCTTCCTTCGGGGCGGACGGCCCTGCGTCAAGTAGGCTCCGCTCCGCTCCCCCGGGACCCCTGCGCTCCCCGCTCCGCTCCCCCGGGCCTTGCACCTCCCCCGGTACCCACGGGAGGGAGCCCCGGCGTAAGGAACCGGGAGAGCCCGGCTCACCCCGGGGTGGGGGATCTCCCCTCGGCCCCCCTAACCCACCTCTCCTCTCGCAGGTACACAGGACACTATTTTATAACCACTCTGCTCTACTCGGTTTTCCTGGGTGGCTTCGGGGTGGATCGGTTCTGCCTGGGCCACACCGGGACGGCGGTGGGGAAGCTGCTGACCCTGGGGGGGCTGGGGATCTGGTGGTTTGTGGATCTGATTCTCCTCATCACCGGGGGGCTGATGCCCAGCGACGGCAGCAACTGGTGCACCGTGTACTGAGGGAGCAGAGCTGACCCCCACGGAGACCCACAGCCAAGGCAGCACTGGGGATGGATCCTCCACGGGTCCCCAGGGCTGGGGACAGGCTCCTCCACGGGTCCCCAGGGCTGGGGATGGATCCTCCACGGGTCCCCAGGGCTGGGGATGGATCCTCCACGGGTCCCCAGGGCTGGGGACAGGCTCCTCCACTCCTCCTGCAGCATCAGAGCATTCTGCCCTCACACACCTGGATTGACAAAGCTGTAACTTCATGTGCTGAACAGTTATTATTGTTAATTCCTCTGTACAGACCTGGGATACAAAACAGTTCAGTAGGTATTTTGCTTGTTTAAAATAATCTGGGTTCACTCTCCAAGCAGTGACTGCTTGTGAAATCAGACCTTGCAGACAGGGGGTCACACAAGTCTGAATGAAGCCTGGAAGGAGCAGACCCCACACAGTTTCAGTATTAGTGGAGCAGATGGAGTCACAGGCCACTAGCATGGGGTTTGTGTTACCAGACTGTGCCAGCCTTTGAGGTTGAGACAACATTACAGAGACTGTGGCAAAGCAATGAGCTTAATTCTGTGTTACTTGTGTAAATACGTGTGCACTGGCTGCAGGGGGAGGTGGGTGAGATGTAGTAGAACCTGCACCCCTGGGAGAACGTTACCTTCCACTTTCTGACGGGTGGGGAGAGCCACAGTGCAGCAAATAAAGAGACTGTTCAGGCCTTGCATGTGGAATCTGTTGATGTCACTCTCCAGGCACATCATCTGCAGGACACCAGAACCACTCCAAAGTACAAATTGCCTGTTTCTCCCCTCTTGACCCCTGCCTTCACAGTAAGTGCTTTTCAGAACATTCCATCAGGTCACATTCCCTTTCCCTGCTGCCCCACAGTTGTATTCTTTGCACCCCTAATCATTTCTGCTTAAAAACCAAAAAAACCTGTTAAAACACTAGTGAGGGAGGGCTGGTGTCCACACGGAGCTGCTGGGAAGGGCTGGAGCCACCCCCATGCCCCTCACCCACCAGGCAGGGCATGTGCAGTACTGAAAGGAGCAGAAGCCTCAAGCAGCCTCACACCCAAGAAGAGGAAGCCCCAGCAGATGCAGTCTGAAAACTTCCCAAGCTGAATAAAAACGGGAAAAGGAAGCTGCAGAAAGTCACAGCCAGAACCAGACACAAAATCCACACGTGCAAAAATCCAGTTGTGTTTGATGTAAAACACAGCAGAGCTGCACTCTGTTCTTACACAGTTCTGCAGACCAGGGACCCTCCAAGCCCTTTGTGTTGGGAGGATTTCTGCCTGTGCTGCTTCTGCTCCCAACGGAGCTGCACAGGGGTTCAGTCTGACTGGGAATTCTGCTGGTTCCAGCTGCAGTTTGTGGTTTATTGCAACAGCTCCTCCTCTCCAGGGAATGAGGTTTAGATCCTATTTAGATCACAAATAATGTGAGTTTGGCAGCTTTGCACAGGCCTCAGGGCAGCAGGGCAGGGGGAAGCTCCATCATGGAACTGCCACATTCCTCAGTCCAGTGGAACCAGAGCTGAAAAGCCCATGGTGGGGAAAAAATAATGCAGTAAGGAAAAAAAATAATCCTATGTGCAAAAGCCCATCATAATGAACATCTCCATGTGCCCTCAGCCCAAATCAGCAAAATCTTTTTCAAGAGGCCACAACAGCTCCACACCACTGCTCCCCCTCCCCAGGAGCTGCACCACCAGTGGCCCCATGAGGTCCCCCAGCCCTGACCCCCACCCCAGCAATCATTACCCAAAATACACAATGCCAAGAGACAGCCTGGGAAAGAAATTGGGATTTCCTCCTTTATTTAAAAACACAGGGAAAATGGGCTCCATCTCCTGCAGCCAACACAGATGGGGGGTGGGGGGAACCGAGTGCCCTGCAGCATCACCTGCTTGAGGCTCCCTGGCCCTAAGAGCACTTGAAATCCTCAGCCAGCCCTCAGGGAAAAGCCAGAACTGCTTTTTCACAGAAATGAGCAAACCCATCTCTTGCACCACTCTTCCCTCTGCACAAATCCCTGGGAAAGGGGAGGTGGGGGGGACACAGCACACACTGCACACAGCAGCAGCTGCAGCTCTGTGTTCAGAGGGGACACTGCTTTGTTTTTAAAATCACTGCAAAGCTCCAGCTGCCTGCTCCACAGGGACGGGAGAGAAATTCCCCTCCACACCACCACCAGCATTACAGAGCTGTCCTGATGTAAACACGCTGGTTCCAGCCTCACACTCGGCCTCTACACTGTCCTGGGGAGGGTGGGAATGAGAAACAGGAATGTTGCAAGAGTGCTGGAGCCACTGGTAGTTTCTCCTCTGGGATAATTAACCCTAATTGTGCAACAAGCTTCTGCTTTACCATCCCAGGCCCGAGGAAACTGCAATTATCAGGCAACAAAAGACCTTGGTACTCCAGGATGAAACCATCGTCCCTCTGCATCTGGTGATCTCCAGAAATGAGGTCAGAGCACGACCACCAAGTGCAGAGACTGTCACTGACAGGCTTACCCCATCACTAAAACATTTCTGAAACACTGTGTTAACCAGCCAAAGAGCAAGGCAGCCTAAAAAACCAGGAATTTCAAACACTAGTGCAAATAAAGCAAAAAGTAGGAGAAAAATAGCACGACCAAGATTTCTATAGTTAAATAACACATATTAACACTCACCCTGTACCGTTTGCATTGATTCTCACTCATTTTCATAGTTTCAGTGTCCTCCAGCATCTCCACACACCCTTACCCCAAATCTAGGAGTCCTGACACTCCCCAGCACATGCAGCTGTGAACAGCCCCCCCTACACCAGAAGATCAAGGTGCAATTTTAATCCACTGGGATAATCAGCACCTCGGAGCTCAATGGGTAAAGCTCTGCTGGACCCTGGGCTGAGCCTGAGGTGAAGCACAGCTGCCAAACAGCTGGGGACCTGCAATGGCCACAGACAAAATGGATTTTTTTTGCTTCTGGGGAGCATGCCGAGCTGACTTTGCAGAGCAGAGAACACGTAATGCCAAAAATAAAAATAAAAATAAAATAAAATAAAATAAAAAAAAAGAGAGAGAGAGAGAGAGAAGAGGTAATTAGTCCACAGCAGAAGCAGCTGTGTGAACTCCAGACCCCTCCATGCATGGCTGAGCTGGCAACACAACTCCCACACCAACCACCCAGATTTATCAAATATCCAAGATGGCAAAAAGCCACCACCCCGTGCCCAAGCCGGGACAGGGCGGTGCAGGTAAAGCCCGTGGGCTGTGCCTCCCCAGGGCACCCCAACACCCCCACTGAGCACCCAGGAGCACGCACGGTCCTTGGGGTGGGGGTACCAGAGGATCTGGGTGCCTTGAGTTTTCTAGAGGCGGCTTATCCCGCCCACAGGAGCTGATCTGGGTATGGAAATGACGAGTTCACGTCGGTCTAAAAACTTCTGCTCATCTCCACTGCAAGGCAGGCAGCGGGTGAGTTGGCCGGACGGGTCTCCCGGTCTCACTGATGGTTTCACGGGGTTTGGTTGAAAGCACTTCACCACCCGGGCACGGCCTCACGGTGCAAAACCATCCCCACACCCGAGGGTCCCCCGTGGCACAGAGTGTCCCTGCACAGGTGGCTGCGGGCTGGCACCTCCCCGGCTCTGCCCAGGGAAGGATGAGCAGCACAAAAGGGTGAAAAAAATGTTTTTCCAAGGGCCACGCTCCCCTTAGTGCCTCAGACACCTCCTGCCGCTTCCTCCAGGCTTGGGTTTTGGGGGAAATGAGGCAGCTGTGGAAGAGGTTGTCCCCACACAGGGACCACAGCTTCCCACCCGCACAGCGAGCACACAGCTTCCCACCCGCACAGCGAGCGCTGGCAGCTCCGAACCGCGGATCCACTGGGGCAGGAGCTGGCAAGGACCCTGGGACACGGGTCCATCCGGATCCTGTACCACCAGGAACAGTGGTGGTGGGGGACGGGGCACTTTGCCCCCACCGGGACGATGGGGTGAGCTCGGTCCGAGGCACGGAGCGGGCACGTGGGGACCAGCACACGGTGGCCACACACCCCAAACCGCCCCGCGGGGACCCCCGGGATCCCGTGCACCCGCTCAGACATCAGAGGTCCGGATGCTCTCATCGTCCAGGTCGAAGGGGAACGGCTTCTCCTTGAGATGCTGCGGTTCCGACTTGTGCCGCAAGCGCCCGCCCGACGCGGCTCCGGCCGGCAGGAACACCGAGTCCCGCAGTGGTACCGACAGCTCCTCCGGAACCGCCCGCTGCCCCTCGGCCCGCGGAACCGGCGTCCAGGGCTGCCAGGAGGAGGTGGAAGGAGCCTTGCACAGCGCCCGCCGCTGCTGGGAGGGACCCGGGGAGCCCCCGGGCCTGGCCAGGGGGGTGGATCTCATGAAGGACATCTCCTGCAGGGACAGACACGGAGTGAGCACCGCCCGGGGCTGGGGACAATGCTGTCTGCGATGTGTGACGCACCGGGACCAGGAGCAGGTCCTTTCCTTTCAGCTGAGCATGTGAAAAAAAATACCCGAGCAAAAGGAGCCTGAATTCAACACCCCTTGGCCATCAGTTGGGTTCACACCCATGCCTTGGGGCGGAGCAGGGATAATGTTTGATGGCTGAATCTCACTTTTCCATCTTTTCCAAGGAAACTTTCCCAGTGCAAGCAAACCCAGAGAGGGCAGGGATCTTACCCTGGAAACGGGTTACCAAGCACTTGCAAGGCACTAAATATGTACCTTGTGTGTTGGCATGATCTTCATTTGACACTAAAAGTGACGCAGAAAGGAGGTGACCTACCCTTGGGCGGGTTTTCAGAGCCTGGACCGCTCCCGAGATTGCTCGGATCCAGCTGTACATGTCCTCAGGGCTGTCTGCCTGCAACACACCCACCAGCCCCAGAGAGACTTCACCCTCTGCAACCCCCCAGCAGCCAGACCCCCCCCCGCAGCAGGGACACAGCCCCACGGGTGACAAGGGCTCCCACTGCATCCCCTGCCCATTTATCCTGGTTCCAAAATCCCTGCATCACTCCTTTTCCCCGCACAGAGAGGAGCCACCCTCCACGCTGCAGCATTTTTATATCAAGAATGGATAAAGCATTTAAGGATAAAAAAAATTGTCAAAGCCCAGCAAAGGCTCGGGGGCTGCATCCTGCATCCAGCCCACCCGGGGCTCTGTGCTGCCAGCAGGGATGGGGCTTTGCCTGAGCTGCCAAGGTTGGCAGGAGCGTGGTTTGTGTGAGCTGCCAGGAGCTGAACCCCCCGCCCAGAAAAGCAAACCCACCTCGGCTGCCTCACCTGGATGTAGAAGGTCCTGGAGTTGGTTATGATTTCAAAGAGGTTGTCCCGCATCAGGAGGTCACTAGAAACAGAGAGAAAGAGATGGTCACTACCCAGAACTCCTTGTGGACAGAAAAAAAATCTGCATTTACCCTCATCTCTGGAGAAAAACAAATTGAAGGCAAACCTTGTCTCTCATCAGAATTTTGAGATGACCACAGCTTCACAGAAACCTCCAGCTACAAACACACTCCAGATTGTTGCCTGCAGGCAAACCCCTGCCCCTCCCCTGATCTGTCATTCATCTCATTTACAGTTCATTTCAAAGGTAAGCTTTCTATTACTTGTTAAGAATAAAAAATGCAAAGATATATTAATATAAAATATATTTTTACTTTAGCTAAAGAGACTTTCTTAGTTAATTTTCCATTGCAAGTCTTCAAGTTGATCAATTTTGATTTTATCAGCATTTGCTGCAATAAATTGTTCCCAAAACATCCTATGTAGCCACCTGAGATAGTTTAGGGAAAACACCTATGTGCAGCTTTCAGCAGCTTTATGAACCCCTTTGTTCTTCTGTCACACAACACTATTTACCCTTCAGAGCCTCGTATTCCCTAACCTGTGGAGATAAGAGAGCTGCAGGAGCACCCCTGCCCAGCAGAGATGGCTATCAGCCCCAGGAGAAGACAGCATGGACATTATCCTGCATCCAGCTCCTGGTGTCTGCTCCAGCACCAGCACAACCTGGGGCTACAGCAGGGAAACGGGGACCAGAACATTACCCAGACTTGACCAGGCACTCGTGGGTCTTGCAGATGTCCTTCAGGAGAATGGCACGCAGGGGCTCCTTGTCCTGCAGAGAGGAGTGGAGATGATGCTGAGCTTGGGTTGCCCCCTGGGGCTGGTTGTGCTGGGATGTGCACAGCAGGACCCCCAGACCTCTGCTCAGGAGCAGCCCATCCCAGGCAGGGGCTGAGGGGTGGGCAGGGGCTGCTCACCTGCTCACACTTGTAGTAACTGATGGAAAATTCATCCAGAACAAAGTACCGGCGCTTCCAGCTCTTCCTCTGGAACAGAGAGGAGGAAAACACTCAGTGCTGGGGGGCTCTGGTGTCCCCCCATACGCTGCCACAGTCTGGCATCCCCCAGAGGGGGAGCAGCCAGCCCAAACCGCCCATTCCCAAGGCCCCTGGCACTCACCACGTTCCCCTGCTTGACGCAGTAGCCGCTCTTGAGGACGGGGGGCCCCGTGGGGGGCTTGGCCCCTGAGCTGGGGATGTGGCTCTGTGAGCGCCGCAGCAGAGGGTGGGTGACCCCCTCACTGCCCTCCCCTCCGTCCCCCCCGTTCTGCAACCAGAGAGCACAAAGTTACTGGGGAGCTGGGAAGGGAACCCCGGCTGGAAGGCAGAGCTGCACCAGCAGGGGAATGAACCAGAGCTGAGAGATGATTTTCTCTCCCTGTGTGCAGCTGTTTAGGATGCTGCCCAAGCACTATTCACCCTTTTGGTGCCCACATGTTAAAAACAATGTGAGAGAAAAGCAAGAAGTGCATCCCATGGGCTGCATCACCCCTCTGTACCCTGGCAGTGCCCTCCCTTCCCCCTCTGCAGTGCAGGGGGTGGTTGAGACAAAACATTTGAACTCATCTCCTTCTCCCTCCCTCCAGCTCTGCTGAGGTTTGAGGATTGCCTTGGCAGCCAGGGTGGCCTCGTGGCACCCACCGGTGTGCTAAACCAGAGACCTGCCTGTGTGACTCCTTCCAGTACGTTCCAGGGGATCCAGGACACAGACCTCTTGGTTCCCCCCCTAACTGCTGCCCAGCACCCCTGGAGAGCAGCAGAGCAGAGGTCCAGCCCAGCCAGGAAGGGGAAGCACCCACTCTGCTCCTCAGCCTGGGCTGCAACAGCCCTGCCGAGTGTTATGGGTGTTGGTGTCTAAACCCTGAGCCAGGGATGCTGCTGCAATGAGCAGAGAGGTACCCAGGAGGGGGGTGATGCTGTGGGTGCAGGCAGAGCGTGGGGCTCCCCACTGCAGTCCCCAGGAAACCACAGACGCGCCCAGGAAGCTGCAGCAGAGAAATGGCCATTGCACACAGGGAGAGCTGCATGAGCGTGGAAAATAATCCAGCAGCTGATGCACCACCCCTAAAAAACTCCTCTGTGAAAGGAAGAAATTGGGCAAGGGCTGAGGATGGAACTGAGGGTTCCTGGGAGGTGGTGGTGGGGAGGAGAGGGAGGGCAGGCTCAGGAGCTGGGAGCAGCTTTAACTCACTGGAACTGCAAAGCAAAGCCACAGGTCTGGCTGCTGCTGCTTGTCTGCAGGCACAGAGCTGTCTGCCCAATGTCAGGGGGAAGGCACAGCCCCCCCTGCCTCTCACCACCCCTTACCCCTGGCTGAGGGTCCTGTAGCATCCTACAGGACAGGGGGACCAGGAGGGAACAGCTCCAGCAGGACTGACCCCATGTGTACCCCTGCACCCTGACAAACCCCACAGCAAAGGAAATGTTAAAAGCACCCGCCAGCAAAAAAAAACCCATGGCAATGATCTAATTCTCTGCTCTATTTTTAGTGCTGCCTCTGATAACAGCTGAAATGAGACCCAGAGGCAGACAAGCACCCAAAGGTGGGAGACACCGACAGCCACATGCTGAGGGAAGGGTGCAGAGCAGGACAGGTCAGGCCCTTTGGCTGCTCTGGTGAGGCAGCAACATGGGGTCCCTCAGCCCTGGGCACCTCGATTGGGGGATCTGGACCCCAGGTGGGTGGGTGGAAGGTGTGAGATGGCCAGGAGATGAGCAGATCTGCAGCCTCCTCCTCCTCACACCCCCTCGTCTCATCACACTTCAGAGCCAGACAAAGGCACGGGTGCTGCAGGGTGCTCTGTGCAGCTATTTATACCCCCTGAGTGGGAAGGGTTTGCAGGCACCCTGCTGGTTTCCAGAAATGAAAGTGCAAACCAGACTCCCCAAGAGCCCAAAGCATCCCCTGCCTCATCCCTGCCACAGGACCCACCTTCAAAGCTGCTCTGACACGAGTGCCCTCACCCAGCTCTGCATGGAGAAAGCTTCCACTTCCCTACTTATCCCTTAGGAGCTGCTCTTAAAACACAGGGAACAGAGAGACCAAAGCAGGGAGCTGCTGTCACAGGAATTTTTTCCCCAGGATGTGATTCAGGGCACGGATCCTGCCAGCTCACCTGGTTGATGGGAGTATGGACCACCACCCCCCCGATGATCTCGGTTTTGTAGGCCACCTGGGGCTTCCTCTCCTGGGCCTGGGGCAGCACCGGTGGCTTTGCAACCTCCGTGGCTGGTGGGACACTGCCACCCTTTGGCACCTATGGGAGAAAGAAAAGGGTGAAGGGCAGAGGTGTGACCATGCCTGGCACCAGCATCTCTGTCCTCCCAGCCTAAACACAGCGATGTCCCTTTAAAAATAAGAAATGAAGATGCCACCCCAATTAAGGAGGGTGTGGGCCACACCCAGGTGGTTGGAGATGGGAGATGAGAGGTGCTGAACAAGAAGCATCACCTCATAGGAGCCCAGGGGCTGCCTCTGCAGCTCCATGTGTCTGTGGGACACTTGCTCCTTTAATTGTCCCCTCTCCACTTACAGCAAGGTTGATGAGCAGTGTTCACCAGAGAAGTCTGGGTGAGCAGCAACCTGGATCTCTGCACCAGGAGTGATGCCCAACCACTGCCTGTCCCTCCTGTCCCTCCTGTCCCAGCCCAGAAAGTGGCTCAGCCAGAATCAGGCACACGGGAACACAGCAGCACCAGCAGCATCCCCCGTGGCCAGGAGCATCCCCCGTGGCCAGCAGCATCCCCCGTGGCCAGGAGCATCCCCCGTGGCCAGCAGCATCCCCCGTGGCCAGCAGCTCTGGGCAGCTGAGGACACAGACTCTGCGAGTTTCTGGGTCGTGACCATCAGTTTATGGTGACCCAAACGCAACCACACAGCAGAACAGAAAAACTCCCCTGGATTCTGGCACGCCCCCCCCTGCAGCACATCCACTGCACCTCAACAGAGGACCCAGGGTTCCAGGGAGCATAAAACCAGAGTAAATCAATGACTGAAGCACAGGACAGACATCCTGTGCATTGAGAGCCCCGGCGAGGGGCGGGATCCCCGGGCAGGGCAGGAGGGAAGGGCAGAGCTCTCCCTGAGCGGCACATCAAGGCAGGGACACAGCAAGGAGACAAAGGTAAGGAACCCACCGTGATCTTACTGGCCCGGTTCAGCGCCTCCACCCAGTCCTGCAGGTCCTGCTGGTCGCTGGCTTGTAAGAAATAGCGCTGAGACAAAGCGTTGATGACTGCCAGGGCAGGGAGTGAAAAAAAGAAGAGACAGGAGCCCCGTTCAGGGCTCACCATTACCAAACCAAATTAAACAATAATTCAGTCTCTTTCAACTCCCAGTCCCAGGGCGATTTGCTGGTGTTGGCCTCGTAACCCCTCGCATGGAGAAGAGGCCACAGGGCCAGGGCTGGGGCACAGAGCAGGGCTGGGGCTGTTGGTCCTTGCACCAGGGCACAGGGAGGGCAGGGCTGAAGCCAGGCTCAAACCAAGGCTGTGTCACTCGCAGTAAAGCATTGCAAAAGCAACACCTGGGACAAGTAGGTGCTTGTGCTGTCACTTCTGCTGCTTTAAACCCGAGCTCATGGCTCCTGCACGGGGCAGCGTGGGTCGGGCTGGGCTGGGGGGAGCTGGATGTGAAGCAGGAGCAGCAGCTGGTGCTGGTGTCAGAGAGGACAAACCCTCTGCTGCCCCCGGGGTCCCCCCCTCACTCACCAAAGCAGAAGGGAGTTTTTGGCTTCTGTTTCGGGGTGGCGATGCTAACCTGCAACACAGCAAATCGAGGGAAAAAACGAAGATAACGGCACAGGCTCATGGCACACGAGAGCTCCAAGTTTCCAGCCACGGGCTCTGAAGGGAGGGGACACCAGTGTTCCCCAGGGAGGGACGTGGTCCCAGCGGCATGGCAGCTCAGGGACGGGGCTTCCATCTCCCACCATCCCCACCCCAAAGCCCAGGAGGGAGGGAAGCTTTCAAAGGCCTTGGAAATGCCAGTTTCTGCTGGGCTAACACAGCCACTCTTGTCAGCAATTAAGAAAACTGAGGGAAAATAGCAGTGGTTTCTCCCTAAAGAGTAGGAATCATTTATATAAGAATAATATTCCCTGGGGCTCCAAGCACAGCACTCATGGAGTATTTATTCTGACAAGCTTCCTCCTTTGGAGCCAGTCTATAATGCTTTAAATATGTTTTCTCAAGCAAATCTCCCTTTTTTTCTGGCGTATTTACAGTTGGTAGCTAAAGCCACTGGCACAACCCAGCCCTGCTGTTTGGGACCAAATGCTGTCCTACAGCAATTTTCATTTAGACAAAAATGTATATAATTTATAAGTGAGGCTCTTTCGGAAATAGGGAAGACTCAACCTCCCGGCGTTGCTTCATCTGTGCTTAATTTATAAATCATGATTCAGCAGGAACAGAGAGATCTGTCCCATCCTTTCTCTGGCTCCAGGACAGAGCCAAGCCCAGCAGCCACAGCCCCATCTCCCCCCAGCTCGCTGGGAAGAGGCTGATGGCAGCTCCAGGCATGCCACAGTTGTCATTTTTTGCACTATTTTCACCTTCCTGGGGAAGCTGGATAACTCCAGTGAAGACAGAGCTTGCAGAAGGTCTCATCCTTCAGGGCACTGCCCTCTCAGTACAGGGGACAGCCACTGGTGCCCAAAATTCACTGTGAGGGGGACCATGGGACTGTCCCCATACCCATTTTTGGGAACATCCCCCTTTCAGGAGCTCAGGCAAGGTCCTGCCTGAGCCTCCAGCCCTGCTGGGGAAGCTACAGGGATAAGGGGACAAGAGGGAGCATTCATTTTCCCTCCACCCCGGCATTACCTTGGAGATATAGGTCAGCTGCAGAGATCCAACAGCACCCGCACCAATGGCCAGGTTCTGCAAAACATGTCATCAGTGATGGGAGTTAAATGACAGGGGAATGCAAAAGCACTGAGCCAGGCTGTCACTGGGGTCCCTGGGGCCAGGCTACAAAGCAGCAGCCATGCTGCTGTCTTAGTTGCTTCCCCTCTCTGTGCTCATGGTCCAAAAGAGAGTCCCTGGCCCCAGGAGGGTCTTTAGAGCTCAGCTTTGGCTCTGGAGCAGCTCCTGTAGGCACTGGGTATGGCGTGCACAGCCTCCAGCTCCCCCAGCCACCCAGCTCCTGGTCTAAGTGCTTTTGCTGCCTGACACCACTTCCGAGATGGGTGGTATTCCCAGGACAACCTCTCCTGACTCGTTATCCCTGTCTCCCCACCAACACACAGGGGGATGTAACCCCTCAGGTTGGCACAGCACTTCTGTACTCCTCAGGGCTGTCCATGGCTGCCAGTGGTGTCAGATGCTGCTGGGACAGGCCAGGAAACCACAGAAGTCATGGAGGGGTTTGTCCATCTCCTCACCCAGCCATGGGAGACCCCGACAGACAACATGCAGCAGTCAGAGGAGAAGTCTGCACCACGAGAGACTCACTAAGAGCTTCCATTAGCCAGGAGCCACGGAGGAGCCCACCTGAGGGTTGTCCATGTACCACAGGAGGCAGTTGGCCTGGGTGTCCAGGATGAAATATCTCCGCAGGAACTTCCCGCAGGTCTCATTCTCCTCGATGTCCAGGAACCCGCAGATTCGGTTCTGTCGGTCCAAGTACGGCATGCCGGGCTCCTGCTCACATCACCCTGAGAGGAGGGACAACCAAGGAGAGGTGGGTGCTCTGCTCCCCAGGGGATCTGCTCCTGCACCCACACCCATCCCAGCCCATGGGTGCCAGGCGTGCCGGGTGCTCATCCCGCGTGCAAGCTCCTGGGAGGGAGAGGGAAGGGACCCACCAGGGCTGACCCAGCCGAGGATGTTGGCTGCAGATCAGCTTCCCAACCTTTCCTAGGCCTTTCCCAGACCTCCGACACCTCAATGCCTGAAAAGCAAAGTCAGACTGCTCACAGCATGAGCCCGCATGGTGGGGACCTGCCAAACACGTGTCACCCATCACGCCCTGGTGACAAGAGGGGTGCTGGCTGTCGAGCAGAGCAGACCAGCCAGGACCAAAATAGCTGAGGGAGGAACTGCAGGGCTTTGGAAACCCAGGAGCAGCAGCCAGACTCCATCACCACGTGCTGCAGAACAAATGCTCACCAGCTCAGCTCCCAGACTGCTGGAGGCACAGGGCAGCACCGCAGCCACTGGGATGTCCTGGGACAGTGACTGATGCAGAGTGACTTCAACCTGTCCCTGTCACAGCAGTGGTTGCATCCCACACCAAGCTGCCCTCTGGACAGCTCAGCCCACCCAGAGAGGACAAAGTAGCCACAAGGGATTTGAGCACGAGACACCAGGTCCCTGGGCACCGTAACAAAAAATAATCCTGAAGCAGATCACGCACCAGAGAGAGCCTGAGCACATTCCCAGGAAATGGAAAACAATCTGCAAGTCCAGCAGAAAATCTGTGCAGCCAGGATGCCGAGTCAGCAGGGAAAACAATGACCCATCATGGAGAGGCCAAACTGTGCCACCAGGTCTGGCTGGGCACAGACCCTCCGCGGGGCAGGGGCTGAGGGCGGGCTGAGAGCCCAGCTAGGGCATCCCCGGGGGAATCTGTCTCTGCACCATCACCTCCAGCCCTGCACAGGGAGCAAGAGCAGCACCCTGAGGGGTGGGTGGGCAGGACACATCCCTGCCCCCAGGCTGAGCCCCTCACCACGGCGCAGGGCGGGGGGAGCAGGAGGGAGGCAGCGGTTACCCAAAGGATGTGAGATGAACCCGGTGTGGTTTGTCCGGTAGAAGAGGGGTGACTGGCGCAGGTGGCAGACAGAGAGGCTGCACAAATGAAAGATCTCATGCAGAAAAGGAGGAAATACTATTTTTGAGCTAAGTGGCTGCAGTGGAGTGGGGCCCTGGGAGGAAAACGTTGCGCAAGAGTTGTGGTGCAGCTGCAAAGGTAGAGGTGGCAGAAAACAAGTCCCCGTGTTGTCAGGATCTCGGGGTTTGTCACCCGTGTTTCAGAGATGGGTATCAGGGCTTTGCTAAGAGGGAAATCACACTGCTTGAGGAGAAGAGATGGTTTAAAAAAAACACATTTGCCCTGATTGCAAGAGTTATGTGGGCACTTCATGTTTCGTTGCTTTTTTGTGGGGTTATTTTTGTGGGTGGGGGGAGGCACACAAAAAGCAGATTCTCAGGTGTCTCCAACCATACCAACACGTTCAGACCAGGCCTCATAAATTATCTTTCTCCTCCTGATAGTGAAGCTCCAGAGATTTTTGCCTATGATAGAGATGAGAAAGAGCTGGGGTGTCCCACGAGCAGCACAGTGGTGAGCCCCAGGGAGCGCAGGGGTGAGCCCCCAGGCCCACAGGATGCCCCCTGGAACTCCTACTTTCCCCCCTCCCATGCCCAATTAATATGAGCTTGGCTGAAAGCCCACAAACCAGCTCTCTGTGGGAGCTGACCTCGGGTTGCACTTGGATATGCAAAAATCTCTGGACAGAAGAGATTGCAACAGCTCCAAACTCTGCCTCCAGAGCAGGCTCCCACCAGCCAGCCAGGCTCCCACTGCCCACGGGACACGAACTGCCTCCTTGCAGCCCCTGAGAATTGCACTTTTCCATAGGAAAAGAACCACCAGCATGTAGGTATTCAGCTCCCCTGCTCAGGCGGTCCAGGAGGGCCAGGAAACCCTCAGTTTGCAGTAACATTTACTATTTATACAGCACTTTGTAAACAATGACTTGAATTCCCCGAGAATCACACCAAACCAGGCTCCCAGGGTTTCATTTCCAGGTCCCCTTTATGAATTTTTGCCACACAGCATATCAGAGGCTTCCAGGACTCTTCCCCACCTCTGAAGCAACTGACTTCCCAGGTTTTTCAAAGTATCCCACAAAGAAGGGCAAACCTTTTCTGGCTCAGTTAATGAGATGACAAGAGCCATTAGGCCACAGAAAGAGATTTACAGTAAAAATACCCTCTTGCCTGCAAACCCAGATAGAGGTGAGCACTTCCCAGGAGGATGGAGAAGAGGAGGGCACCATACACAGGTCACCCATCCCCTCTCCATGGTCAGGGCTGGCTCAGAGGCCGCGTGTGCAGCCACACAGACTTTCCAGGAAGCACCCCCAGGACACCAGCACTCCCCTCACCCTCATGGCTGCTCGTGCCATGCTCTGTCCTGCTCCCAGCATGGAGACAGCCATGGGAACACAATCTATGGAAACCACAGCAGAAAAAGCCAAGGAAACAGGAGACCTGACACCAGAGCATCGCTCCCCAGCACAGCCCATCACACCTGCAGGCAGCCACAGCATCCTCATCCTCCTCCTCGCTCATGCCCACCTGTCCTGGTTACCCCAGTGCCTTTTGGGGCACAGGGTGACCACCCCCGTGTCACGAGGGTTCCATCCTGCAGTGCCCAGTGCCCCCCAGCTCCGAGCTGTCCCCGGTACCCACCACCGGGCTGGAGCAGGACTGCCTCGTACCCGCCCTGGCAAGGGAGTCTCCAGAGACGTCTATCCGAGACAGGCTTTGTAGGCAGAGCCCAGCAACTTACTCCTGCTAATTCCAGACATTTGCCTTAATGAAATAATTAACCTGTTGAAAGTCACGCTGGGACCAGCGAGGATACATTTCTTCATCTCAAAACAGAAAAGCAGTCAGGGAACACATTCCGAACAGCTGCAGATCCCGAATCCTCCCTGCACATCTGCTACCATTCCCACAGAGACCAAAGCGTGCAGCCCCCAGGTCGCCCCCAGGTCTCCCCCAGGGACCCAACTCCCCAAACCGCGGGTGATGCCGCCCGGAGCAGCCCTCGCCCTCGCCCCCTCCTTCCGAGCTGCATCATGCAGACCCCCCCGATGGAGAACGGATGGTCTGCCACATCCCGCCACCGAGGCTGCTCCCCCGCGGACCCCCCTCCCCTCCTCCCAGCCGGCTGGGGACCCTCGCAGCCCTGTCCCCTCCCTGCGCGGGGGCACNTGGAAGTGTCCCCCCAAATCCCCCCTAAAACCGACAGAAATCGCTCAGAAAATCAGCATCTCACTCACAGCTCCTGCTGTCACCGGGACGCTTCGGCAAAGGGCTTCCCAGGCCCGTCCTGGGAGCTGTCCCCGGGCCCCTGGGGACGGCTGCATCCCCTCTGTCCCCCCCCCGGGACCAACGACCCTGACCCAGACCCCGCCTGGGGCAGGAGCCACGACCGCAGCCGAGCACGCAGCGCCTGCGCTGCTGCCGGAGATGCTGAAAATAGCGAGCGGAGCCTCACGCAAGAGAAGTTACTGGGGGCAGGCACGCTCCAGCGCTCCTGCTCTGCAGCTCACGGGGACACAGACAAGTCCCCAGGGTCCCAAAGCTCGTGGGGCTCCTTTCCTGCTCTGCAAAACCTTTCCTGCTCCCCCAGCCCCACCGTGGTGTCAGCACAGCAGCACCTGAGCAGAACACAAGCGGGCAACATCTCAGAAGGGGGATTGTCCCAGCTGCTGCACCAAGCTCTGCCCCAAGACCACCGGGTTTGTTAGTGACCCCCATCTAGAGACTGTTACCAGCTTGGCTCCTTCCCAGGCAATGCAAACCACCCTACCCTGCAGCTCGGTGCTTCTCACAGCTGGTGCATCAGGGGGGTCTTTCCTGGTTTCATTTTAAGGCAAAAATCTAGTTTTGAGCATCCAGTACTGTGCATTTGAAGATTTATTTTTCCCCATCGCTTGGGAAAGCTGCCACAGCTCAGGGTTGATTTGGGAATAGGAACCATTTGCACCCCCAACCCCACGCCACCCAGGACAGTGTGGATTCCACACAGCTGCACCCTCGGAAAGTCCCCACTTTCTCTCTGGAGCATCTGGCCCTGAAGCACTCTCTCCCATTGTGGGTGAAACCAATCCTGGTGCTGCTGGCACTGCCGGGGGGCAGAGATGGGAGCCTGGTTCTCACCAACCCCGTGCAAGCAGTGCTTTCCCAGCATTTTGCACAAGAGGTTGGTTTTGGTTTTGTTGTTTGTTTTTTTTCCCCAGGAATTTCTGGATTTTCTGTTCACCCCATTACCCTCTCTGCAAGTGCAGCATTCAGCCCCATTAATCTTTGGGGTCCATCTTTGCAGCCATAGCTGCTTCCCTTGCTGCAGCCAGCTGCCCGTGGCCATGTGCTGAAGCAGCAGCTCCCTCCCCACCCTCATCCCCATGTTGGGGGACAGCCCAGGCACACTGCCTGCCAGGACCTGCAGCCCAAAATTCATCATTCAATAATTACATCAAGAGAAAAGCAGTGTGGACCTCCCTCCACGTGTTCTGCCAGTGCTCCCAGAGGACCTGGGCAGTGTGTGGCTGCCAGCTGAAACACCCGGGGTGACCCTGGACTGGGTGCCCATTTTGCTGTGCACGACAGGGGAGGGTTTCAGCATTGCCCCTCTGGTACCTGATCACAGAAGGATTGTCCCTCGATGCAGCTGGTGGGTTATTCCTGGTGCTGCCCCTCTGCCCATGCACACAGGCAGCCACAGACCCTAGAGCCTGGCTGCAAACACTGATGGAGCCAGAGCCTGGCAGTGCCAAGCACTTGCTGTAGAGCTTTTGAAGGTGCCATAAGGGAACCAAAACCTGAAGCATGAAAAACCACCAGTTATGGAAATGCAGGCTGCTGCAGCTGGCTTATAGTTAGAATTTAAAAGAGCAAACAAAGAGGAAACAAGGAAAAGCAACTTTCCTGCCTCAAAGCAGGGCTGGGGGAGGACAGGGCCACATCCAGGTGAGCTCGGGAGTCCTGGTGGTGGAAACCCACCAGCCCATGGCAGCCTTTGCCACTTAAATCTGTGTTTGTGCCTGTGCTGAGTAAAAAGACTAAACTGTTCCATGGAGTATTTTTGTACTGAGGCATCTCTTGCAGACCTTGTGACTTGCACCAGGGCCTGGACCTGCAGCAGCTCCGTTTGCTGTGGGCACAGTCACAAGGAAGCTACTCACACTGCTGCTCTTCCTCCATTCCCAGAGCCTTTCAAGCTCTCTTCCTGTATTTTTCAACACATTTTGCTGCTGCAGCCTGCCTGGGGGTGTGAGCAGCCTCAGAGTCAGCCCATTAGCAGACACAGGGGCACAAGGGGATTCCCAGGCAGGACAGGTCTTTGTCTCAGGACCTTTAGAAGTCCCACTTACACCCAGGATCTCCCACAGTAAAACAACATTCATGTACCCTGGGGAAAGAGCAAGGCCCACAGCAGACACAGAATAATCTGTTTTCCAGACTTCCCTCTAGTGACAGCAGCCAAGTACCCCCTTTGGGTGGTGTTAACCTCACAAGACTCCACATCCATGTTCTCCAGGATTTTTGGCCCTCTCCCCTCGAGCACTCACCACAGTCTGTGTTTTGGTAGCATCCTGCAGCATGGAGCTCCACGGCTGGATCCCAGCACTCTGAATTATTTCTTCTCTTACAACCTGCTCTTCTCAGTTTCAGTACCTGTTCCCTTTTTTTTTTTTTTTTTTTTTTTTTTAGCAGCAGCTGGGCCTGCAGTCAGCAGTTTGCTGGCTTGCCCTGCATTGCATTTCTTGCAGTCAAATTCCCACTCTCTTTTGTTTCACACCAAATACATTTATAATTCACCCAAGCCCGTGTCTCTGCAGCCAGAGGAGGGAAGAAACCACTCCCCAAGCTAGCACAAAAGCAACCCAAAAGTGCCTCTGTCAGAGCAGTGTGCTGGGAGGGGGGCTCTGCCCCAGACCCCCTCAGGCTCTGCCTGGCAAAGCCTCCCAGGGATGAGCTCCCCTCCCCAGGGAGAGCACTGGGGAGCCGAATCAGTCTGGATCCTCCAGAGGTTATGGTTTTCTTGTAAATGAGCAACAGGGGCTGCGAACAGGGTTTTCAACTGCAGCATTTATTTGTCTGATGGTGGCTTGGCCTCCCCCAGGTTTTCATCAGGAGCAAACCCGACCTTGCGTGTCCCTAGGCTATTACAGCAAGCAGCTACGCCGGGCTGGTGGCCCCTGGCCAGGACCCTCAGATCCAGCTCAGCAGCAGCTTCCCGGCCAGCACGGCAGCCAGGAGGCAGGGCAGGGGCAGGGGCCCGGCCCCCCCGCTGTTCCGGGACCCCCGGGGCCCATTGCAGTCGTCGGTGAAGCAGCACTGCAGGGTGGCCCCTCCGGAGCCCCCGCGCCGTGCCTGGTCACAGAAGGATTTGTAGGAGCAAGATTTAATGACGCTGTCTGCAAGGAGAAGCACACACAAAGGTGGGGGTCAGGCACACATCCCCCCCACCCCCGGCTGTCGGGGGGCTCGGGTGCTCCCCTGCTGGGGGGAGGGAAGGGGAGACGCAGAGTCCCAGCTCTGTGTGGCAGATCCAAGGGTCTCCCTCCTGCCCCTGGGATTGCCAAGAGCTGAGCTGAGGGGATGGCCCCGTGGTCACACTGCTCCAAGAGGGGGACACCCCACATCCCCGCTGGGAAAGGGGGAATTGTGTTTGTATCCACGTGTGACCACACGTACAGCCCGGGCGGTGAGCAGAACCCCAGGGGTTGGTTTCAGGAACCATCTCTGTCCATCCCACCAGCCCTGCTGCTGCCCTGAGGCTGCACGGGTGGACTGGGGGTGGTGGGGAATTTCTGGAGGATAGGAGCAGCAAACAGAGACTTTCCTTACGGCAGGAACGGGCTGTGAGTTACCTCAGACCACAAGCCTGCTTCTGAGGGCTAAAAAACTGAAAAAACCCAACAAGTGTCATCCCTGCTTTGTGGGGACAAGAGGAAGTCAGCTCCTGGTCTGCCCTGGCAGGTCCTCTGCTTCTCCTTGCTCTCTGCTCACCCCCAGCATCCCTGATCCCCCCCAGTCCCTCCAGTCCCCCCCCCCGCCAAGGGACTCACTGGGCGCAGTGATGGTGGCACAGGCATCGGCGTACTGGGGGCAGCTGTGGGAGCCCTGCTTGCTGCAGTCGTTCTCGTTGGATGCCACACATTTGTGACATCTCAGGGCTTTGCCTGTGTGAAGATGAGGAGGAGGAGGAGTGAGAGTGGCAGCCACCATGTGCCAGCCCCCAGCCAGTTGCAGCCTGAGGGTCTCCACAGGCACTGGTGAGCCCAGCACAGGGTGAGGGGCAGCACTGTCAAGTAACAATATGTAAAAAAACCAAAACAAAACCTAGATTGTTTTTTCTCATTGTGCCCAATTTCATTTTAAGGAGCATTTTGGGGGGAGGGAAGGAGGCATTCATCCAAACTCTGGCAGCAGTTCTGGTGCATTTCTGGCCTCCAGCAGGTTCTGGGTTGTGCAGAGAACTCCCAGCCCGAAGGCACAGCCCGGGGGAAGGAGTCAGTGACAGGCAGTGAAGTGCCGGCAGGCATGTGTGTGTCAGGAAGGACAAATCATCTCCAAATTGTCCTCAAAGAAGGCCACAGGCATGACAGATAATGGCCAGCACTCAGTGCGTCAGAGCCGATAATAGGCAGGAGAGCTGCCTGACCCCTTGGGAGAGGAAAATGCACAACTGCCAGAGATCCCAGCTCGGGTTAGGAACCAGCTGAGCAAACGTGGAAGCGTTATTATCATTTTATGACAGTGAGAGCCCCTAAATAACAGCACTCTTTTAAATGTCTGCAGACAAAGCACCTCTCCCCTACACAAAAAAAAACCCAACAACAAACCAACCCAACAAAAAAACACAGACATAAAAAAACCCAAACCAGCACAGAACAAAACAGCAAAACAAAACGGTTTGAGGATCCTGCTCCCTCCCGAAATGATGAACATCTGATTTTTTGAAGTAAAAATTATGTTTGTGGTGCTGGCTGAGCAGAGCCCTCTCGTGGCAAGCGGGGCTCCAGCTCAGGCCCCACAGGAGGCTGGAGCTGCTCCTGCAGCTGCTGGGAAAGGAGGAAAGTGGGATCTCACCCAGGCACCACCCACTACCATCCCCACGGACCCCAGCCCCACAGCGGGACCGCTCGTCTCCTGCTTCTCCTGCACCATTTCTCTACAGCACGGTACAACCTGTCATTCCCCAGCAGCTAAAAACACGGTCCTGGTTTATCTTCTCCTGGTGCAAAGATCTTAAAACCGTTCTCATCTGACCCAGCTGGGCACCCTGAGTAGGAGAAACCCACCCCCCACCTCCCCCAAAATGCCATTTTTTTGCTTTTTCTGCAGGGATGGGAACAGCATCAGGCACCCAGGGATGGGCAAGGCTGGAAGGAGAGGGATTGGGGCAGCCAGCAAGCAGCAGAGCAGGTACAGGGGTTTGCCACTGCCTCCAGCCATGGGACACTTACTTTCTCCAGCCAGGGATGTGAAGATGGCCAGGGCCAGGAGGGTCTTCAGGGTGGACATTTCCAGCAGTGTGCAGCACAGGGTGTGTAGCCTCTGTTTTGTCTTAAGGTCTTAGAGCTAATCTGCTTGGGTGATTGGATCACTGGGTTGGGGATAACACACTTACTGCAGCCCCTGCCTAATGCCATCTTAGCTGGGGAGGACAGGATGTGGCTCCCCAAGGACATGGGGCAGTCTGGGGCACGGAGCAGGGCTGAGCACCAGCCTGGTGCTGGTGGAGGTGCCCAGACCTTCCCTGGCTTGCTGGGCTGGGGTCTGCTCCACGTTCCTGCTTTGGGAACCCTCTCCATCTCCAGACATGGTACCTTGGTTGGCTTTTGAAGGTCTTGTCCAAGCCCAACAGCTGAACCCAGAAAACAGCCCCCTTCTTGCTCTTTGCAGCAGCCCAGATGGGGAAAAACCCTCCAAAGTTTCCAATCCACCAAAAGAGAAGTGCAAGAGAACAACTGAAAACCCCTCCAGGGCTGGGAGCCCCATGGAGCCATCCCTGCCCCATCCCTCCCAGCCTGCAGCCAGGCAGGACCAGCTCCATCCCTACAGAGGGATTTTCCCAGCCCAGGAAAGGACCCAGCAGGGTCAGCATGGGGCCTGAGCCACATCCCCCTGCCCAGCATCCCCCCTGCCCATGGCTGAGCTCATCATGGGTGCATCACCACAGTCTGGGAGCCAACCAGCATCAAACTCACCTCAGCTCTGGGAATTTATGAACATCAGTTCCAGGAAGAGAGGATAAGCAGGGTTATCTGAAGGCAGCTATCAACCTGGCAGAGCATGGTCCTTCCAGGAGATCTTCCTGGAGATCCTTCCTCTCCAAAAAACCCCACACCCACCTTACAAACACCAAGAAAGCTTTCAAGAGTGATAAACACAATTTTTATTTGAGCAATGAAACATGGAAAAAAATATATTAGTAATCATCATCATCATAATAATCTCATTTGTGTGAGTGGAACTCTTACAAATATTTACCTGACATATAAAAGGGAAATTATTGTACATATAAAATCGATGGTGGTGGCACTTACATCCATGGTGCAAAGCAATGGGGGAGTGGTCACTGCAGAGAAAGTCCCTGCCTCTGGGGGAGGGGGACACGCTGGGGGGCAGGGGAAGTGATGTGCAGTCAGGGTGGTCACTCGTGGGCACTTGAGGGATCTGCTGGCAAATGCACTTGTGAAGAGCAACACCAGCAGCGTGTGGGCAGGCACCCACCAGGGCCAGGGAGGGAGGGTTAAATTCTACTGCAAGAAAAAGAAACCACAAACATACCCAGGCTGGGGCTCCGGGGGGGCTCTGATGGGACATGGGGGTGGCACTGGGACACTGCTGTCCCTGCAAGCTGTGAGAAGGAGCCAGGATGCTCCCACCCTGCCCCGTGCCAGGGAGCAACAGTCCTGTCCCTCTGCAGCTAGACACACACCTTCTATTATATATAACTATAACCTTTATATATATATTTATAGATATGTAACTATAACCATATTATAGTTAATAAATCATTCCTTAGGAATCTTCTTTGCCCAGAAGTGCATGCTGACAGGGTGGGAAGGAGCAGCACTGGGGGACAGGGGTGACACAGGGAGTAGAGCAGGAGGGACACTGCCCAAGCAGCCCCTGCACGGGGTCAGCACTGCCACTGGTGACACCAAAACTGCAACCATCTGCCACTGCCACGGGCCAGGACACCTTGAGAGAGACCAACTCCAGAGCCTCGGGTCAGGCTCCCAGCATCTGGGGCAGCCTGCCAGCATCTTTGTCTGCTTAACTGTATAATAAACTCTCTCTATACATACTATAACTAACAAAATATATATCAAGTGTATGGCTCTGGTCTCGACAGGTTTGCACTGCATGCTCCACACAGGGAACTAGAAAATAGAAGGAAAAGAGCTCAATTCTTTTACAAAATATAGCAGCAAAAAGGTTTGCGAGTCTTAGATAGGCTGGGTAGGAAACAGTCCAGGCAGCAAATATTTCCCTTATTTGACACTTGACAACTCCCCATTTAAGGTGACAGTAAAGGATCCTCCACCCCTGCAGCCATGCAGAGGAAACCTCAGCAGTTCTGTTGGCTCTTGGCGTGCCCAGAGCTGTGATCACCTCTGACCCTGCTGCCTGCAGGGAAACTCAGATTTTGGGCTGCATCCAGGCAGATTTCAAAGTGTATTTTACTGCTGTCTGGCTCTGCCTTTGCCTGTAAAGGCTGGCTTTTGTTTGCCTCTCTTAATATTCAGAGCTGTGAGGGCATTTCTGGCAGTGTGCATGGCTCCTCTGCACTACCAGGGAAGAGCCTTCAGCCAGCACAACCACCAAGGGTTCAGGGTTTGCTCCCTTCCTCTTGCAACACCCAAAGTGGGGAACTAACCCCCCTGCAATGGGGAAGCAGCCTGTGGAACCCCCCCCAGCCCCAGCCCCAGCCCCAGGAGGTGCCAGGCTGCGGGCAGGATGGGCAGACACATCCCAGCTCTCCAGAACCAACATCTCCCACATTTCTCCTGGTGCAGGAGCCTCTGCAGACCCTGGCCAGGCTCTCCTTTCAGAGGACTGCAGTCACCCTTGGTTCCGTGGCTTTCCCCATGCTCCCAGGGGATCAAGAGGTTCAGCAGGACAGTGCCTGGTGCAGGGGAGAGAGCTGGGAGCCCAATGCTCCTGAATGCTTCCAGAGGGCAGGAATGCAGAGACAGCAGCTCCCTTCCTCCCAGGCTGGCACAGCCAGGGATAAGGACACCCCATGCTGCAGATCACCCACATACCAGGGACAGGGACCAGCCCCTTCAATACCACAGCCCCCCCAAAACCAACTGATCTACTGGGGGGCTGCTGCACCAGGGGATCTGTGCCAGAGGACACAAAGCCCCTGCAGCAGCCCCTGGGGGGGTCCCTGGGGTCCCCCCAAGCCCCCTTGCTGCCTCCACACCCACCCACCCTCATCCCAGGTCCCCGGTCCCCCTGCAAGGGGCTCCAACCCTGGCAGCACCCACATCCTGGGGCAGGACCTGAGTGATGGAGCACATGAGGACAGTGACAGAGTGAGCAGGGGCATGACCAGACCCAGCCCAGCTGAGGGGGACAGAGCCTGGGGGTGTCACCTCCCAGCTGAGAGGTGACATCCATGCAGGCAGATGGTGAGGTGGCCACTTGCTGCTGAGCCCAAAGGACACGGACACACAGTGTGGCCAGGGGTGACCCAGCCCCTTGGGAAACAGACAGGGACAGTGTGGGGACAGCTCAGCTTGGGGGCTGTGGGGACACAGCCAAGTGGAGCAGGCAGCTGGCTGTGTGTGCTTCTGGGCTGGGGTGCTGGGGGGTCCTGGGGGGTGCTGGGGGGTCCTGGGGTAAGGCAAGGTGCTCAACGTTACGAGAAAAGCAGCCAAGTGCAGCGTGCTGGACCAGGGGTGGTGGGGCTCAGTCTGCCTTCCCCAGCTTCGCTATCAGCTCGTCACAGATCTTGGTCAGCTCCTCAATCTCCTGGTTCTGGAAGAGAAGCAGACCTTAAGGACACCCGTGGTGGCACTCGGCTGAGCCTACACCTGGGCAGAGGCTGCAGCTCCCGCCCGGCCTGGGGATGCAGCTGCAGGTTTAAACAAACCAACCACCCAAAGTCCACCAACAAAACAAAAAATCTACCAACAAAACAAAGAAGTCCACCACCAAAAATCCATAAAGGAAACAAAAATCTGCAAGCAAGCAAAAAGATCCACAGGTGAACAAATGCAAAAAAAAAAAAAAAAAAAAAAAAATTAGGACCAACTTTCTGTCCTGACAGTCTGCAGGAGCCCCCCAGGGTGCTGGGGCAGGGGGTGGGTTACCTTCTGCTGGAGGGCTCTCTCCAGGGACTCCACCTTCATCTGCTCCTTGCGCAGCCCCGCGTGCAGCGCCGCGCTCTCCGCCTTCGCCTTGGTGCGCACCTGAGCGATCTCCTCGTTGGCTCTGGGGTGTGGGGAGAAGGGGATGAGGGTCACCCTGGGGGCAGGGGGAGCACCGGGGTACCCTCCGCCCATGGGTGCACCCAGAGTGGTTTTCCCGTATGAAAAACCTGGATGAAACTGGATTAATTCAGCTCCTCCAAGCTCCTGTATGGGAACTGGGCTTCCTCGGGGTGAACCCTGCAATCTTGGCACCACCTTACTTGTCCAATTTTTCCTCTGCGTGGACTTTCAGGGCCTGATATCGCTGCTCTTCTTGCTTGACCCGGGTTAAATAATCTTGAGCACACTTCTTCAGAGCTTCTTCATTCTGGAAAAACAAACAAACAAACAAATTAGTGCATCCACCTGCACCAGGACTGAGATGCTGCTCTGATGGGATATCAGAAATCCCAGAAATGGATTCCTCTGGCACTTGAAAGACTCTTGTCTTGTTTATCAGACAGTGGGCAGAGCAAAGTGAGCAAGTGTCCTTGGAGCAAGGGTTGGGATGTCTGAAGCAGCAAGGCATGGGATGGGACAATGCTGCCTGGGAACTCTGCCCAGGGACCAGGGCTCTGGGGAGAAAGAGGAATCCAAGGTAAGGACCTTCTTAAAGCCTTCTAGGACACCCTTCAGGTTTTCATATCTCCTGAAGAGATCTGACAGGGACCTCTCCACAGAGTTGAGGTCTGCCAGCGCCTGCTCCTTTTCCATCGTCAGCTGCTGCAGGTTCTTCTGAGATGTCATGTTTGTCCTCTGCTCGTCCTCTGCCATGGGGAATAAAGAGCAGGGACTCAGTGGCTGAGCAGGGACAGCCAGGGCAGCCATCCCCCTGCCCTGCACACCCTGCCCGGTGACGGCACCTCACCTATCATCTGGGCAATGGTCTTCTCATACTCAGCCACGATTTTCCTAGAGGGAAAGGGGAGAAACCAGCAGGTGAGAGGCAGCAGGTTTTGCAGACACACTGCTATGCCTCTGCTGCCAGCAAACTGCCTCGGGGCCACCCCTTCCCCACACCACAAAAGCAGCAGCAGCCAGAAGGCTTTTACCTCATCTCCAACACTTCCTGGTGGCTCTCTTCATATTTCTTCTTCCACTCATTTGCTTCAATCTCCTTTGTGATTATCTAGGTTGCAGCAGACACAAAGCCCTCAGGACATGCTCTGGGTGCTCTCTGTTGCTGCCCCACACCCGTGGTGTGCAGGGGAGCCGTGGGGATGGGGTCCCTGCTCCTCACCTCCTCCCTGATGAGCGTGAGCACTGCTGTCTTCTCAGACTCACTGAGGCAGATGCCATCCAGGGGACTCTCACTCCTGCTCACACCGGTGATGGCTGTGGGGGACTTGTCCATGGAGCACAGCCCGGGATTACCCTGGAGGGGATTGCCCAGCCAGGATGCTGAGTGGGTTTCCTTTCCAGCCCCCCTCCCCTCCTTGGGGTGTTCCCCCCATTTTACACCTCTGTTCAGCCCCTGAACCTCTCGTACCTGCACACCCTCAGAGCCCCTCATCAGAGACACCCAGCAGAGACCACGGGGGGATTTCAGGGCACATTTTGCCCACTCCCCCCCGGAGCTGGGGCCGTGCTCTAGGACACCCATGGGTTGCAGGACACCCACAAGACATAGGACATCCATGGGACACAGTACACTCACAGTGTCCCAGCTGCCCAGGAGAGCCCTGAAATGGGAGACACTCACCCAGAGCTCTCAGCACCCTCCTCTTTGCATCAGGGGTGCTCCTATGAGGGCTGAGGTGGTGGCACCCCATGGCTCACCACTGTCTCCCCAGAGCCCAGCTCCTGCCCACCAGTACTCTCCAAACTGGGGGAGAGCTCAGTCCCATGACCCAGAGATGAATCCTGCCCCATGCTGGCCCCATCCCTCCCCTCGGGGGTCCTGAGAGGCCCCCAGGAAACCCTTTCTCCAGCTCCAGGCTTCCAGCACCGCCTGCTCCTCCTTTTATCATCCCTGAGAGGGACAGCCCCGTGCAGCCATCTCCTTGGGAACTGACTGCCAGGCCATAAATAGAGAAGTGCTTGGGAGGAGGCGGTGTCCTGTGGCTGTGTTTTGGAAACCAGAGCACTAAAGCTCTTCCCTCTCCTCCCTTCTCCCCTGTGCCTTGACTCCTGCCCAGGTTCAGGCATCCCTGAGCCCTTCACAGCTCTGCTGCTCACAGCAGTGGGCAAGTGATGGCCAGTGGCAGGAGCCACCCCAGAGCCACCCCCGGGTACAGGTTTGGGTCCAGGCAGCCTAATGCCTCATGCCCTTGGGAGGCTTAGTGTAGTTAAAGCTGTCTCAGAGAAGCTCATTTTGCTGATGCTGTTAATCCCATTGTCACCTGCTTGCCACCTCCAGCAGCTTTGGCCAGGGCCACTAAGCTGGCACAGGGTCCCTCCTGCAGTGGAGGGGTCTCGGGGCACACGGGGGGTGGCCCGGTGCAAATGTGCCCCCACCAGGGTGCCAGGGCTGTTTGCATCAATCCCCCTGGCTCTGCCATCAGCTGCCCCCCAGAAAGCAGCATTTGGGGAGCCCGTGTGGGAGGCAACAGCACCAGCTGCCCACCAGCCAAGCTCTGGACCCCTCCACGTGAGACACAGCCCCTGCCCTGCTGCCTGTCCCCTCTCCATCCTCTCTGCTCTGCCCTTCCACTGTCATTCAGCCACAGTCCTGGCTCCCCACCAGCCCTGCTCCACCCCCAGCTCCCATGTGGGCTTTTCAAGAGTTTCAGCTCCCAGAGAAACTCCTTTCAGAGAGGTTTTGGCTGCAATCCTGCTTGCTGCAGCTTCCCCCAACATCCCCATCGCCTTCCTGAGCCACAGTGGGGCTGCCCAGGCCTCCTGAGGGCAGAAACACTCACGGGGTAGATGCCAGGCTCATCCTTTTCCATCTGCTTGCAGATCTCCTTTTCAGACCCTAAGGAGAAGGAAACACACCCATTTTACTGCCCGGAAAGAAGACCCTGGCACCCCACGCAGATTTGCTGGGACACAGAGGGACAACTCCTCAGCCTCTACACCCACCTCCCAAAAGGTTCTTTGCCCCCAGCTCTTGCCCCTGAAGGAAGGATACATCCTGCATCCCTGCCCCGTAACTTCCAGCCCTGCAGGGAGGAGACATCCCGCACCCCGGCCTGCCTGCCCTCCCCGCAGAGGGAACCAACACTCCCCTCTGGTGGCAGCTCAGCCCGGGCTGTCCCCGGCTGTCCCCGCAGCTGCCACCCCCTCCAGCCCTTCCCGGGAACCTCGGGCTCCATCTCACTGAGCATGAGAAGGAATTGGTGAACCTTACTGGCTGCTCAGGTGTTAACTGGGCAGAGAACAACAACAACAACAACAAAAGCATCGCTAGACCCCGGGGGGGCTGCACATTTCCTGGTGTTTTCCCCATTTATCCCTGGGCCAGCAGCTGCTTGTCACAGCCCCCAGCTCCATCCCCGCAGTCAGCACCGAGCCTGTGCACCCCTGCCTGGCCCTCCGAGAGGAGCAGCAATAAATAAAACCTCCCAGGCTCTCTGCTGACGATCACATTCTTCCCCCCTGGAGAGACAAAGAGCTGCTTTCCTCTCCCCAGAGCCTGCAGCTCTGCCCAGCATTCAGGAGATGATTAATGGGTCCCCGCAGAGGGGAGAGCTGCAAACCTCCCGCACAGGGATTTCTCCTGCTTGCACCTATGATTTTGCTATTGATTAAATGTCGTGTTGCCTGGCTTTTAATTATTTTTTAATGGATTGGTCAGAGAGGCTAATTACAGAGGAGGCTGGCAGCAAAACACCACCGGGAGCCTCAGCAGAGGTCCTCCCCCACCAGCCACAGCCCTCGTGTGCCAGGACACCGAGTCCTGGCAGCTCTGGTCCTCTACAGTGATTTTTCCCCAATGGAAATAGTGCAGAGAAGCAACTGGAGGTTTCATAATAACTTGTGGAAGCCTCTAGCCCTGTCAGTGTGAATAACCTGGGATGCAGCCATTGCCCCCACGGCCCCACTTCACTGCCAGAGGCTGAGGTGCATCCCCAGAGGCAGCAGGGATGCTCCTTACCTGCATCCACACTCTGCTTCACCGGCACGGGGACGTTGGAGCACTCGAAGTATTCCAGGTCATCTTCTGGCTCTCCCTTCTTCTCCAGCCCCATGGGTTTCTGTGCAGAGGTGGTGCAGGCTAACTTCTCCTCATCAGTGGCACGTCCATCCCGATTTGCAAGATCTGGAATTTCTGAGATCAATGCTCCCTCATCCTGCAGGATCAAGACATGTGGGACTGAGCTCATCCATGGGGACCAAGCACAGGACCTTTAGCATCCTCCAAACAGCTGCTTCCCACCAGCTCCTTGGCAGGTTTTGGCAGAAGGAAACACATGGTGAGGGGATGGAAGCAATTAACAAGCAAAATCCATTAACCTGACCTCGGAGCTCCCACCTACCTGAGCACAAACGTCCAGGACCAGGGACTGTGTCTCATACGGCTTCACCTTGCAGCCACTCCTGCAGGGAGAGAGAAGTGTCCATCTGAGGGGTGGGCTGGGGGGCTGCGTGGGGAGGGGGTTGTGTGCCAGACAGCCCAAGCAAGGGGAGGCAGCCCCAGCCCCAGCATTGCCCCCGCCACGTGCTGCAGACCCACGCACCAGGGAAATAAGAGGCAGAGCAAGTTCTGTGACCAACAGGAGGAACAAGCAAACAAAACACACGACTACAGAGCAAGTGGGTTTGTCCCTGAGGTGTTTATTCCTGTTGAAGACAAGGATCACAGAAAGGACCCCGAGGTGCTGACGGCGAGTGAGGAGATTGCCAAGGAGCTGGCAAAGAAAGATTTTCCCTGCTGCACCCTTGTCCAGCATGAGAGCTTCCCAGACTCTGTGTGCACACTGATTTTCTGCAGGAAGGAACGGTTTCCAGGCTGTCCCTGCAGCTGGAGGTTTGTCTGGGACATCTCCACAGCATCCAGGTGTCTCCCAGGTGAGTCAGACCCTCTGAGAGCACCAGGGCACCTCCACTGCACCTTGAATGGTCCCTCTGCCAGATGCCAACGCTGTCCCGAGGAGAAGGTCCTCGAGGGTGGGGAAAGGATTAGCTCAGGTTGCTCTTGCTGGCAGTCCTGTGGCTGGATGCCCTCCAGAGGCAGCTCTCCCTGGGACTGTGTCCTGTGCTCCTCAAAATGCATCATCCTGGAGTGGGTCCATGCAGGGTGGTGGGCAGGGTCACATCCTGGCACGCCAGGCAGTGGCACATCTGGAATCATCTGGGGTACAGCACGACGACCCCTCTGCAGCTCACAGGGCAGTGACCAGAGGCTGCCTGACCCCAGCCACGCTTTCTAACCCAGCCAGAACCTCACAGACCAACTCCACAGCCCTGCCTGGGGCACCAGAGGATGCTCCAAGGAAGACCACGAGGAAATCAGCCCCAGCATCCAGCAAAGAGCCATAGAGAGCCCTGCTTCGAGCTGGCTGTGAGGGCAAAGCCCCCCCGAGACTGCCACATCTGGAGCCTGGAGGAGATAGCCCCCAGCTCCCTCACATCCCCACTGATGCTTTCCAATCGACCCCTCTGCAGCAGCTGCCTCTCAAGTGGCTCTGCATGAAAAGGGGGTAAAATACACCCTCATCTTCCGGGCTGAAATCTTTGCAGGCACCTGGACTGCACGGGCTGCTGACCAACGCTCTGCTCTCCATCACCCACAGCACCAAGAGGCATCGCGAGCCGGCACGCAGCCAGAGCAAGCTCAGCTCCCTCCCTGCCCCAGGCACCAGCCAGGCCAATCTGTCCCCAGGGCTGTCCCCAGAGGTGGGGGACACAGACCAGACAGTAGAGAGCACAAGTCACAGGGCAAGAAGGAGCCTGCATGCCACGGAGAGGAGTGGGGCCAGCACACATCCAGAGAGAGGACACTAACCAGCAAAGGAAAAGAAGAAATACACAAGAGAGTACTTACAACAGAAAACAGAGAAATTTCACTTGCTCAGTAGTCCTGATGCACCAAAGCACAGAGAGGAGAGAGACAGACAGATGGAGAGAAGAAGAGCGTGTGAAAAGACCTGGGTATTAGCTCCCATCTGGAGCAGCACAGCTCTGTCTTTTTGGGAGGAACACACAGATAAAGAATGCTCTGACTCTGCAGTTGCTATTCATGGTGTTGGGATGAGATTCAGCCACAAATCCTGCTGCTGGGGGAGGTGAGTGCCCAGAGCAGCCTGAGATGATGGAGAGGGAGCCCAAAACCTCCTCTGCTTCCCCTCACCACCAGCTCCCACTCACCTCTGCTCATGCACTGGAACACCAACTCTAAAAAATCTGTATCAACACTCTGCAAAGTATTTCCAGCAGAAAAACATCCAACACACCCTTATTTTTGCCCGCTGGGTTTTATCTGCTCTCTCTGTAAAAACCCACTCCCTAGTTCTCCCACCAGAGCTCGTCAGCAGCATGACACTTCTTCTGGGTTCACTGTCAGAGCAGCCACAAACTGAGGACCTCAAATTTCCCATTTCCTTGAGTTTTCCCAGTTTCCCAAGGGGAGAGAAGGGAGAGGGGAGAAGGAAGGAAGGGGGGAGAAGGAAGGAAGGAAGGAAGGGGAGAGGAGGGAGCTGCCCCCCTGCTGGGAGAAGGGGTGGGTGGAACCAGAGCAGCAGCAGAACCTGAGGTGCACGGGGGCATTTTGGGCTGTCTGAGATGGCACAAAGCAGCAGCACCCTCACCAGCATCACCTCTACCACTCTGCCCATGCGTGGGGAGCAGAGGGGGCTGCCAGCCCCCCCACACCCTCTCTGTGCACTCACGTTATCAGGCGGGACTTGGGCTTCTTCGGGGAGTCTCTGCCTCTCACCAGCTCCTCCTGTGCCTCCAGGGGCTGAGGCTCCAGGGTTTTGTTGAGGCTGTTGTCAGCAGTGGGGCAGGAGCTGGCGAGGGTCTTGGTGGGCTTAAAGGGATCCACGGAGTCAAAGTCATTGGGGTCAAACTGGTAAGAGCCCTTGGGCAGAGCTGGTGAGTTCTGCAGTGCTGAGCCCAGACCGGAGCTGTCCCGGTGCATGGAACCAGGGTGGGGGGAGCCCTGGGGAGGTGACGGCTCCGTGGGACCCCTCTCCCCATCCTCGGATTGTTTCTTGGGGGACTCTCGGTGTCTCTTTGGTGTCACCTTGCTGGCTGGGATCCTGCTGCCCTTCCTGGGTGCTGCTCTCCTGGCCTCCACGTTCTCTCCCCCCTCCGCACACTCAGCCTCTGGTTTCAGGACCTGCCCTTTGGGCTCGGGGTCCAGATCTCCCCCTGGATCACCAGGGCTGCATCCAGGATGGGGGAGGTGGCGTGGGGATGCTGGGGGGGAGCTCTGCAGCCGGCAGCCTCCTGCCACAAAGGGGTTTATGCTCTCGTTGTACTGCTCAGGGTCAAACCCACAGGATGCTTGGGGCACCGGGGGCTCCTCTGTGCCTTCTCCTGCTTTGCTCCCCAGTGGAGGTGGCTTCTTCCCGAGCTGACCCTGGTCCTTGGCCAGGACATCAGCCTCCAGCTCTGCCAGCCCCGTGCTGGTGTCCCCTGGGTTCTCTCCCAACATGTCCTGTTCCTGGGTGGCTCTGCCCGCATGGGGCACTGGGGTCAGCTCTGCAGTGGGCACAGTGGCACAGCCAGTGCCAGCCCCACTGCCCAGCACTGCCAGGGGCTGTGTCAGGGACGAGTCTTTGAGGCTGGATTCCCCTTTGGGCTCCGAGTTGGCTTTGGGGGCTCTGATCTCTGGTTGAGCCTCATTTTTGGGGTGCTTCCCGGGCGAGATGTCCTGGTGGGCTCCTCCTACCAGCAGGTCACCATGGCCACTTTGTCCTGAAAAAGCAAAAGGAACCCATTAAACCCCACCCTGGAGGTGGCTAAACCCTGCCCTGGAGGCAGGAGCTGGGGGCTGGTGCTCTTGCTCAGAAGCCATCACTGTGATGCACAAATGTGAGGAACCAAAGCACAGGGGATGGGGATGGAGGGGAGGGGGGCACGGCAGACCCCCACAGTGTGGGAAGCGCACAGGAGGGTGCTGGGAGCAAGGAGCAGCTCTGCCAGCCTGGGGGTCTCATCCTGCCCACCAGAACATGGCCAAAAGCTGCCTGCAGAAATCCTGCCTCTGAATTCATACCAGGCTCCCCACGCTGCTGTCAGTTGCTTAATCACAAATCCTGATCCATGACTTAATCACTATTACTCCAATCCCCTCCCCTAAATCCTTTTACTGTTTAATCTTTGCTCTGCTGTCAGGGGAAGCTCCTGAAAGCTGCAAGCACTGAGCACCCAGAGCCAGGACCTCAGCACAGGCAGGCAAAGGCACCAGAAGAAAACACCCAGCTGGTCCCCAGACTGATCCAGGACACCAAGCCAGCAACCCTGACTCAGCTGATGGCTCGTGGTTGGTGTAATTGATCTCTGGGATGCTAAAAGCCATAGAAATGAATCACAAGGGGCTGTGTGCTCCCTGAGACTGCAAAAAAATCTCCCTCCGACTGCAGAAAAGCTCCCTCCAAACAGACACTGCCTTGCTGCCCCAGAAAACGCATCACTAAACACAAATTCAGTGGAAACGTACTTGGAGTGCAGCCAGAAAACACTCCAAGGCACAGCCTGCCTGCCAGGCTCTTCCATCATTAGGAACCAGGAAAACCTTCTTACCAGACCCCAAAGAAAACTTTATTACACTTGCTGTCTTGCTCAGATGTTTTAAACCTCACCGAGACAGCCTTGAACAGAAGAACAGACTTCAAAGTCAGGGCAAAAGGCACCTTTTAAATTCATTTTACATTCCCACTGGAAGTTTTTGCAGCCGCCGTTCTCACAGCAATGAGCCCATCCTGGTTTCTAACCCAAGCAATGAGTAATTACTTCTTGAATAACAAGCAGCCAGTATGCAAACCACCACTCCCCTCCTGGCTCTGGGTGTCTGCAGGGCAGGGACAGGGGGGGATGGTGTGTGTGACCATCGCTCACAACAACCATTTCTTCACAAAGCTGAGCAGAACTGCCTTCCCAGGTCTTCCAAGGAGTGCTCAGTGCCCAAACCCAAACACAGATCCAGCACAGAGGATCCCTCAAAACAGCAGCTGTACCCACAGGGTGCCAACCTGCCCCTGCTCAGCTGGGGAAGGGATTCTGCAGGGGGAAAGCTGAGATGTTTATACTCAAAGATAAATGAACAGAGCAGAGTCTGGCAGGGCAGCACCAGGCACTTGTGCATCACACTCTTTGTGTTGTGCTGCTCTTCCTGAGGCTGAAATGAAACACAAACACCGAGTCCCCGAGCAGCCTTCCTGCATGCCACCCCCTGCTCCCTGCCATGGATCACTGACACTTGGCAGCAGCAGCACTGCAAGGGCTCCGTGCCCTTTTCATCCCCCACACACAGCAAGTGAAGCAGCAGTGATCCCCTGCACAGCCCTGCACACTCTGCAGCCCCTGGGCTCACACATCCCCCCCTGCCCGGCCCAGGCTGAGCACAGGATATCTGCTGCTGCCTCTAGTTCAGCCTCATGTAGCTAAGGGCTCTTTTTTTTCTTCCTCTTTTGGCTTTCCGCTGTTGTTTAACAGACGTTGGTCTATTTTTACATCTATTCTGTTAGGAATTAGCATACCGGCAGAGGATGCTGCCCCCGGAAAACACGTGCCCTGCATCAGGGTAGCAGCAGCAAAAGCCACTGAGTCTGCTCCCAGCTCCAGATTTGCTGCTTCTGCTCATTTCCTTGCACAGAACATCTCCTCCTGGCAGATGACTGAAGATTATTTTAGCCAGAAAAGGACAGAATTACAGCTTCCATCATCCAAAAACTGCCTGAGTGATCCTGAACAGGCATGAAGTCCCCCTCCCCGGGGCGATGGATCCAGCTGATTTTTTTTGTCTCAGAGAGCAGGGTTTGATGCATCCAAGCTGCCTCTCAGATGCATGCAGAGCACCAGCCCCACAGTCACACTGGGCTCACCAGTTTCCTGACCCTATCTATTCCCAAGGAAGGGTGAGACTGCAGATGTGAGACAGAGGGGACTCTGTCCCTGCCTGTGCCCCTGTGTGCCTGCTCGGTGCAGCTGCCCTCCCCACTGCACACACACCAGCATTGGCAGCAGCTTCTCCCCAGCCACCCCAGGGCAGCAGCTCTTGCTGCAGATGACAGCCTGGCAGTCTCAGCCATGATGCTGGATCTCCTCCCCACCGCAGCGTTTGTCACCGAGCTGCAGCCAGGAGAAAGGGCAGACACTGCTGCAAAGCAGCACAGTGAAGGTGAGGGCTTAACGTGGAAATTACCTAAAGTGCAGGGACTGAACAGCCCTTCTGCCCTCCCCAAACTCACAACTGCACCCAGGCAATTCCTTCACCATTTCAGAGACACTGAAGAGATGCAGCCGGAGCCCTGGGCAGGACAGGGATGGAGCTGGCAGCAGAGGCAGTGTGGATCTCCAACATCCTGCTCTCCATCAGCCAGCACAGCAAAACAGTCTGTGCCAGAGATCATCCCCTCAGCCCCACAACACTGCGACCTTTGTGTGTGGGGTGCAGGGAGCAGCTGCTCCCTCTCTGCTGTGCCAGGCTGGCCCCAGGAGCAGCTCATCCCAGGGAGCAGTTTGGGGATGGGGACACCCTGGAGTCTGAGGCAACACAGAGTCCTCGGCAGAAAAGAGCCTCATACCTGCTAGGAAGGTCTTTATCCCCCCTCTCCTCCTCCCCAGATATTATCCCCCAAAGTAAAGACACCTCTATCATCCCTTCTTAGAAGGGGAGGATTATTCCAAGAGCTGTGATTATCAGAAGCATGAACCAGGTGCTCTCTCCTTCCAGGCAAACAAACCAGTGTTTCCCACGAGGGTGGATGGGCACCCAGATCCATCCCAACAGCAAAACAACATCACAGGAGATGGAGAGCCACAGCACCCTGCCACTGCCAAGGTCACACAACACTTGGGCTCTGCCTGGGCAGGACCCAGGGTCTGGTGAGAGCCCTGAAACCAGCTCAGTCTACTGCAGGGAGCATGCAAGAACAGCACAATATTGCAAGTCCCACAACAGGGCCCTGCAGCAGCAAGAGAGGGCAGAGGAAGATAAGGACAGCCCCTCCAGGACCCCTGTTCCTCCGTGCAGGCTGCCCTCCCCCGGGTACCCCCTGGGGCTCACAGACCTCCTGACATTGCCCAGTTGCCCTGCTCTGCTGGGAGAGCAGAGGAAAGGGGAGGTCTGCTCCCTGCCCCAGCCCTGATAACCTCCAGCAGTTATTGCAGAGGTCCCAGAGCTTCAAAGCCTCCTCCTTGCAGCTTGAAAGCAGACAAACAGTGAGCCCAACCACAGGGACCAACCACGATGTCCCCTGGAGAGAAGGGGAGGATGGCAAGGGGGGGGTTGTGTCCAAATGGCCAAGGGTTAATGGGCAGCCTCAGAGGAGCAACAGCCCTGTGAGATACAACAACAAACCAGCTACAGCACAGGCTGCTGCTGGCAAAGCAGCCCCCTGCATTTTCTGCAGCTCCTTTGCCATTTCTCCAGAAATGGAGCTCTGCAGCACGAAGCTTTTGCATTTTGAACAGCAGCCTCACAGCAAAGACACCCAGCTGCCAACCCCAGGGAAGAGAGACCCATGCAATGAAACCTTCACCACCGACCAGCCAGGGAGAGGACAGGGACCCAACCCCACACCAGCTCCCATGAAGGGGCCAAGGGTGAACAGCACACGGGCACATGCAGGGCAGCTCCCCCCACTCCCTGCAGCAGGAACAGGAGGCAGCCCCAAGCCCTGCATGGCCTGGCTAAAGGCTTCACAAATCTGGGTTCCTCTCCACCAGCCCGTGACAGTCATCCCATCTGCAGCTCAGCAGCCCGAGGCCCTGCAGCCCATCAACCCCAGCAGGCAGAGCTCTGCCTCCTGCAGCCCCCCCAGCCCAGGAACAGCTGGAGGCTGTGACCACCGATTGCAAAATGGCACAATGATCATTCTGCACTGAATTATCACGGACCAAGGGGCAGGGAATTGCCTCTTCTGAGCCTGCAGTGCAGCCCCTTCCCTTCGAAGGAATTCAATCCAATTGATGTTTTGCTCAAGGGAGAGAAGATCCCTCAGGAGGCCACAGCCCCCCAGGCCATCGACCACAAAAAATGTGGCAGGCATTATTCAAAATCAAGCAACTTCTCCTCCTTGACCCCACCCTGCCTTTCCACATCCGCAGTGAGAGCTGAAAAGCAGAAGGTGCTGGCTGGCTCTTTACCTTGGCTCCTGGCCTCGGGTTCCAGTGGTCCCGGTGGTGGCTCACAGAACTCCTTTAGTGGCGAGCAGGTCGGCGTTTCTGCTTCAGGGGTCTCAAAATTACCTTCGGAGTCCGAGCTGCCGAGGAGGGGGGGGGAAAGAGTGAGGGATTACCACCTTCAAGGCTAGCTCTGAGATCCTCCAGGCTGCCCATGCAGCTGGCCAGCTGTGGGCATCCCGCTCGCTCCTGTCCGGCGGGACCCACCAGCACATGGAAAAGGGAGAACAGGTGAATCGACACCACGAGCATCCCCCTGCCAGCCCCCAGCCCTCATCCTGGCCGAGCCTCCGGGATTGCTTCTCAGCTCTTTCCCAGGCTCAGCATCCAGCATGGGGCTCCAAGGCCGCGGCACCGTTCCCCCTGGCTCCGGATGCTGCAGAGTGGGAAACGAGCAGCGATGCTCCCACCTTCTGCCCGCCGGCACCTTCCCGCACAGCCACACAGCTCGACCGCAGCCCCCCCCCTCACTCCCCAGCCCCCGGGCAGCCAAAGCCGATGCCAGGCAAGAGCAGNTCCCTCGCTCTGTTCCCGTCCCACGCACGCTCCCAAATCCACTTATTTCTGTCCAGACGCGGAAAGGGGGCGTCACTGCTGCGGGATGGGACGCGTCGCTCCCCGCACCCCGCCAGGCGCCAGCCCCTGAGCCGCTGACACCCCCGGGACGCCGTGCTCTGCCCTACAGCCCCCTACGCCGAGGGACACACACAGCCCCCACGAGAGGGCAGGGGCTGTGAAACCAGATCCACCCCGATTTATCCCCCATTTATAGGGACTGCACCTGTGCTGTAACCCAGCCGGCTGGGGCAGCAAATTCCTTCCACTCTGCGTGTGCCAGCAAAGACCCCAGACTCGCCGGGAGCTGCCCCATGGGGCAAGTGCCCCCCCAGGAAGAATTGCCCAGGCCGGGGGGCTGCCCAGGGCAGGAGGGTGCAGATTTCTCCCAAAGAGTCAGATGCAGAGGGATGGGGCACAGGGCAGGGAAACACCTGCCCCTTCCATTTTCCAAGGAAATACTGACTCCAGCAGCTCGGGCTGAGGCTATATCCTTCCGTGGCAGAGTTTATTTATTTATTAAACTATTGTTGTTTAAAAATAACAGCCCCTGCAGAAGGAAACTGCCAGGCCAACCTCCCTAGGGAATCCTCCCCCTAATGAGGGCTCCTGCTCCCAAATCCATGCCCTCCCTTGTGCCAGCTAGAGAGGAGCACGACGTCACTGACACTGTGCAGTGTCCCAAGTGCTGTGACGAGCATCCAGGGCTGGGACAGCAGATCTGTCACCCCAGGAGCACCCCCAGCTCTGACAGCAGCTCCCTGCAGCTCCGGGGAGCCCGCTCCTGCCTGCGGGTCCCAGGGGTGTCCTGGGAAGGGACAGACAACTGTCCTGTTGTTAAACCACCCTGCATCATTGTGAAGGAGTGCTGCTGGCCCACAGTAACCACACCAAATGCTCCAGTGGCAGGCCCAGCCCACAGCCCAGTGCTTTCCTGTGAGTCACCCCAGTGCCAGGAATGCCTCCCATGGCCCAGAGGCCTCCAGGTCAGACCAGACCCGTCCATCTGGTTGGGCTGCCTCTAACCCCAGCCTCTATCAGAGGCTTCAAAGGGCTCGTTCCTCACTGCAGAGTATCTCAAATAACCTCCCTACAGGGATCCTTTCTTCCAAGCTTCCATCTGTTGGTGTCCTTAATAAATATGTGTCACTGCTGCACGCTCTTACTGTCTGGCCTCTGTCAAAGAAAATTTGTTATCCCTTTATCCGATATTTTCAGACTTCCCCGAAGACAGGAACCAGAGCAAAGGTGCAGCTGGGTCCCACCACAGGTCAGGGGCAGGAGCAGCTCTTGTGTCTGGAGCCCAGGGTAACACCCACCCAGAGCACAGAGCTTCCCTCCACATCACCAGGGTCTGCAAACCTCCCTGCTGCCACGTAGAGGACACTGAGCAAGAAGACTCAGTGACACCAAAGCTCAGCCACAAACCAAGAGGCTGAAGCAGAACGTCAACATCCTGCCGCCTACATCTGCTGCTGGCAGACTGCTTCCCACCATCTGAGGCAGAGGAGATGATGAATTCATCTGCAGATGAATTTTACATGAAGGAGATGTGCAGGGCCAGCAGCTCCGCTCCCCCCTCGCTTCCCCCACAGTCGCTGCCCAAATCCCCACCGACCCAGAGGAGCAGGCGGAGGGACAGCATCACAGAGAGCTGCTGCCACCCACAGAGGACACAGAAACACGGTGGGTGCTGGAGCAGTGGCCCCGGGTACCAGCAGTGGGAGCAATCTGCCTCTGCAGAGGGGTGGGAGCTGCACCAGAAAGGGAGCACACAGCCTGGCTTCTCCTGCTTCTCCCTGGGTTTGTGGGGTGCAAGAGTGGAGGAAACCAGCAGCATCCTTCCAGTGTGGTGGCTGCACACACACACGGTGTGCACTGAGAGGACATCCTGCTGCCACCCACTGCCCAGAGGAGAGGACAGGATCAGCAGCAATGAACCTCCCAGCAGCATGGGCTGCAGAGCTCCTGACCTGCAGGGCCCTGGGCCAAAGCAGATAGATACCAGAGCAGAGCCTGCTTCCACTTGCTCTTTACCATGAGCAATCAAGAAAATGCCTCGAGGGGCATTTTCCTGCTTGGCACCCAACCCAGCTCGTCAGTAAGGCTGGCTGCAGGCCAAACACTTAGGAGATAACCTGACTTTGAGAGTCACACCGGTGGCTCTGGCTGCCAAGTACTGCTTGGCACAGTCAGCAGACACATTTCTGCAGAGCAGAGAGGATGCTGAGCTGCTAAAAAAACCCAACCAAACAACCTGCCAGCAGTTTCCATCTGCACAGTGAGCTGCAGCCTGCACACACAGCTGCTGGACAGGCTGTCCTCTGCACTGCTGTCACCTCCTCTGCACTGCTGTCACCTCCTGTCCTGGCCCAGGCCTTTGCTGTGCCAAGCACTGCAGACAGGGGCTCAGAGACAGGCAGGGATGTGCAGCCCGTGTGTGAGGTACAGCAGGGCAGGTACCACACAGCCCCCTCTGTCATGTTTGCAGCTGCAGTGCCCCGGGCTAGAGGAAGGTCTGCACCTGCAGATGCCATTGCCAGCTCTTTCCTTAGGCAGGAGAACATCTATTTCTGGCTGCTGAGGTTTTCTGGGCATGGTGCAGTGAGCCAGCACTTATATTTCTAGCTCAGAAATGGAATTTCTGTGGGGTTTCCTGTTTCTTCGTCACTCCTGACACTCTGCTCCTCCACCCATAAAACACGAATCTGTATTTTGCTGCTATATAAATCTTGTAATAAGCACTTTATCCAGGCAACATTTGTCTTCTCCAGAAAAAGAGGTGCAAGGCGTTTCATCTGAACATTTTTCTGTTGTTGTCTTTTACTCCACCCTATTCCATTTGTCATATTTTCCACAGATTAAAGTGGGCCCATACATCAATGGAGAGGTAAAGTATTCACTGCCATTGCACTGTGAAAAATTTAAACTCTGGGGATTAGGAGAACTGTTCCCACAAAGGCTTGTGGGCACCAGTGACAGCATTCAGCAAAGAGTGGGGGGAAGAGATGGTTTCATAACACAGTTCCTGAGCTTTGCAGTGACACTGACAAGAGGAATGCTGGTAACTCACCTGCTCGGGCTGCAGAGCACACCCGAGGAGGGGCTTAACCTCTCCCTTCCCTGACATCAGAAAGAGAACAGGGCTCTAGGAAAGGGCAAGCAGAAAACCAAGGCCACGAGGAGAGGGGCAGCGCCGGCCGAGGGCCTTGGGGTCCGTCCCTGCCCGGGGGGGACACCGAGACCCGAGCGCAGCAGCATCCCGGAGCATCCCCCGGGCACGGCCGCATCCCGGAGCATCCCGGAGCATCCCGGAGCATCCCGGAGAATCCCGGAGCTGGGCGGGCAGGCGGGAGGGGCGGTGGAGCGGCGGTGCTCTCACTAGAGGGCACTCCAGGATGGGATTTCCAAGGGCTGCGGAGCATCTCCGGACCCTCCGGAGGCGGAGGGATTGGGGGGGGTGGTCTTTGCGGCTTCCCGAGGGCTCAAATCACCCCGCAGGAGGCAGGGGAGGAGCGGGCTCCGCAGCGCGGCCTCTGCCTGGCCCCTGGTGTGGTTGCAGCGGGTGAGTGGGCACCCAGGGGGGAGACAGAGCTGAGCTGAGACCCCCGGAGCAGCCTGGAGGATTCTCCAGCATCACCCCAGACATTCCAGGCAGGTGTAGGGCAGAGACCCCCAGATCCTACCCACACTGTTGTGTCCTCTCCTGCCTTGCAGCTCCTTGCCCCAGACCACCCCACAGCTCTGGTGGGGGTCAGCGGGCCCACGGCCAGCACAGGGGTCTGCACCGACCACCACCGTGCCACACCGTGGGTTTGCTGCCACCCCGGGGGGAGGGGAATGCAGTAGGTGGCCCGACCCAGCCCCACTGGGGTTTCGGGGCACGTTCCCACCCCGGCGAGGAGGCCAAGGGAGGAGGCAGGACAGTGGGAGGGCAAACCCACAGCAGCAAAGTTCCCACGTTCCTTCTGCTTCTCCTGACCTTGGCGGAGCCGTGGTTTGGATACAGATCACGGGACCGAGAAGCACAATATTGAATGCTCTGGAATTCAAGGCAGAAAGAAACGTGATTTCCTCCCACCTCGTGGCTTTCAGGCTGTTCCCTGCAGCAGCAGAATGATGCCTGGCATGGGACAGTGCTGCTGAGCAGCTCAGCTCCCCCGGGCCCCTCCAAAGCCAGGGATGTGACAGTTCCCATCGCTACACATTCCATCAAAATAGCTTTTACAAAAATAGAAATACAGGACACAACTGCTGCACACGAGCTGCAGACACCACCAACCATCCTCCGGGCTCCAGCTGTCTTCCCTCACCATACTGCCATCAAATTAACAAATACAAACGTTTGTGACTGCATTAAAAAGGCCGAGGCGAAAATTAATGTGCTGCTATTCCTGCACTCTATTAACAGCAACCACAGCTTGATCTCACGTGTCTGAGAGCTCATGCAAAGCAATTCAATAGAAACTGGCTCAAGATGAGAGTTCCAGCCTGATTTTCACACTGACATACACAAGCCCCTGCCTTCATCTTGCTGCTTCTTTACTCTCCCATCAATTCCTTGGCTCTGTTTGCTAAAAATACCAGGGCTGCATGGCAGGAATGCTCTTATCTGGTGCTTGTCAAGCCCTGGCTCCCTGATTTTAATTGGGACTTGGTGATATTGGGAAATTCAGGCAGCACCTCAGGCCCTTCAGGGGTGAGGCAGGGCTGGAAGAAGCTGAGGGGTGAGGATAGCAGCTGGCACAGGGAGCAGGGCAAGAGAAATGGTCGAGGGTGGGAAGAGAAGAGAAGAGAAGAGAACAAAGTTTGCTCAAGGTGGAGCAAACAGGTGGGAAGGAGAAGCTGAAGAGTCCAACAAGGTGGAATGGAGAAGCTCCAACACACAGAGTAACACCAGGATGGCTCTCCTGCCTGGGAATGCCTCTGATTTATGTTTAGGAGACGCTGCAGGGAAATACAGTCATGGCTGAGCAGTTAGGAGGGGAGGAAGTGCTTTTTCCCTGCCAGAAGCCAGTGTTTGCAAACAGAGGGAAGTTTGTGGAAGTTTACAGGGTCCCCCCAGCTGGTGAGGAGCAGTTCCCCCAGCCAGCCCCCAACCCCTTGCCAGCCCCCAGCCCGCAGCCCGAACCCACCCCCGCATCTGCTTCGGTAACAGCAATGCTGAGAATTGCTCTAGCGGGTCCTCACACCCAGACTAATGCTGTAAAACACAAATTAAAGCTGCCCCAATCTCCCACCCCCGGTAACCGCAACGGGGCTGAGGTGCGTGGGGACAGTGACTGCAAAGATGAGGGTGGCGGGGGGAAGAGGGAGGGGAACGGAACTTCTCTCCCCCCATTTTAACCACTTAATACCCTGATTTTTCCTCCCTCACCGCTATGAGCCCCGCACCAGCCCCGTTGCGGTTACCGGGGGNTCCCCAGCTCAGGGAATGGACGGGGGGTGCCCGGTGCGACCACCCAGCACCCCGCCCCGGGCTGGGACCCCCGTGCGGGGCTGGGACCCCCTCCCAATGTTTTTGAGGTTCAAACAGCAGCCGCGCACGCAAAGCTGGACACCACAGACGGGGCTGGTTTTGGGGTCACAACCTGCACACTGCTTTTCAAATCTGTCCTCAGCTCTCAGTGGCTTCTCTGGGCTGACGAAGATCAAAGTGACCTCAAGGCTGAAGTCTTCAGCTAACTGTATTCCTTTGGGTTACACCAGATGCCCATCACCCTGGTTTCTGGCCAGCTACTCACCAGGCTCCCAGTACCACTCCCCACTCCACAAGGTGCAACGCTGGAGCTGTGTCCCACCAAAGGGACAGAGCTACCAGGATGTCACTTTGCTGCCAGGTCATTAATTACAGGTCAAGGAATCAGCACCCCGTGTGCCTTCACACCAGCTCTGTTGGATTCTGTCCAACTGCTGAGCACTGGTGCTGCCCCCCCTCAAACCCAGCCAAACACCCAGAGACAGACCCCTGCAGAGAGGAAAGATCTAGCACAGCAAAGAGGTGACCCTGCTGGGGAAATGTCCTGGTTGGATTGATTTTAATTAAAGTGCCTGAGAGAAGATATCCATTTCTGACACCATTTGGAGCTTTTTTGCTTCTGAGAAACTGGGAACAAAAATATTAATATCTCTTTCTGTCAACCAGGTTGTTCTGGCTTGGGTTGCATTATTTTTTGGCAAGAAAAGTGTTGATACCCTTGAAAGCTTTCACCTTCCAAAAAAAGAAAAAAACAAAAACCAAAAAACAACCTAAAACACCCAAAATGCAAAAAAACCCCCACCTAACAACAAACAAATCATAAACCCCAATAAAAAACAACCAAACTTTCCTTAGACAAAAATAAAACATCCTGACAGGCTCAGCTGTCCTCCTGCCTGTGCAAGCACCCACTGTGCTCACAGCCCCAGACCTGAGGGGACCCCCCAGCTTGGACGGGGGCTCCCACAATGGTCACCCAACTCCCCCCCAAGCTCCCCAGAGCCCACAAACCGTGTCTGGTAGACGGGAGCATTACCCCTGCTGCTGGTGTGCTGGGACAGAGCACAGTCAGGTGACAACCGTGTGGGACATGGCACAGGGCCCTGCCTGCTGCCTCTGGCTGCCTAATCCCTGGCAGCAGTGCAGGCAGGAGGTTGGCAGCACCCACTGCACAGCCTGGGTGCTCAGGGGCCCTGTCAGAGCTGCCTGCACTGCTGCTGATACCTTCCCTGGGATGCCTGAAAGGGGAAACCAAAGGACAGCCAGGGGCATGAGGTGAATTTTTGCATTCCCATCCTGAAGTTGCAGGGCTCAGAGTTGTCTTTTTGCTGCTCCAATGTCCCACAGGGGTTTAAAAGACCAAACCCCACGCAGCCATGTCACCCATCACTGCCTGTGCCCTCACAACCCCTGCCCTGCCTGTCCAACGGGGCCAGATCCACCCCCACAGCCCCGGGGGGCATGGGCACCCTTCCCCAGGGCTTGGCCCTTCTGCTTCCGTGCTTCTGGTTTCAAAAGAATTTCCTGCAGACATTTTCAAGTGGCGCATTTAGAAATGCTGCTGCCACCCCCCACCCCCCAGCTGGGGCAAAACCCCCTCTCCAGTCTGGGCAGAAGTCCCAGCGTTGCCTGCAGGTGCTGGAGGCTGTTTGTGAATGCAGTCCAGCACAGACAAACTGGCACCTGCACACACCCCAAAGCTGGGACGTTGCATCCAGCCTTCAGTGATTTGTCTCTGAAATATGCATTCCCCAGGCCTCAATGAGCCGAGGAGCTCTGCCAAGTGGCAGGAATTCAGGATATCCTAAGGAGTCCGTCCTATCTGGACTTGATGATCTCAAAGGTCTTTTCCAACCTAAATAATTCTGTCGGAGCAGGGATCTGAATTAAAGGGATGAACTCAAGTGTAACACCCCCCATCAGGGGCTCTCTCCTCACAAGAGCCCCTCCCCACGAGCAGTACACACGTACAGAGCTCTGAGAAAGATTTCCCTGCCTGGAGAGACGTTCCTCTGAGCACAGGGGCTGAGGATGCCCACGGAGGTGGTGGGACAGAGATGCTGTGGAGAGAGGCCAGAGGAGACCAGGCAGGGCTGCAAGACCAGCCAGATGTGTCCCAATGTACCCCAGATTTGGGTCCTATTTACTGGTAGGGCAGCAGCCAGGCTCTGGGTGGGGGTCCCGTAGCCCCTGCCAGTCCGGCACCCCAGGAGCCAGATGACTGGTGCCTGCAGGAAGGCAGATGGTAATAATTACCCATATGCTAATTCCATGGAAAATTCCATGTGTCTGGGAAAGAGGCAGGCCAAGCCCTGGCTGCCGCCCGGGGCAGGAGTTCGCTGCAGCTCCGGGGACTGGGACGTGGAGACGGCTCTGTCCCACGGACGGTGTTTAAATGCCTCCTTGGAGCCTCCCAGCCAAATGCCACCAGCTCCAAACCTCCCCCAGACCCGGCACCGCTGGGCTGCCAGGAGATGCAGGGGAGCACCTGGAGCCCCCAGCTCTGCGGTGGCTCCGGGGAACCCCGACCCGTGTCCACCGGTACTGGACGAGCAGCCAACACCGTGACCCAGCCCTCCACCTCCCATCACCGGCAGCATCTCCCCCCGCCCGGCTCCCCGCAGGGTCCCGAGGGGCGGCAGCCCCGGCTGGGCAGGAGGAGCGGGGTTGGGTGCCAGACACCCCCTGGCACCGCGCTCTCCTTAGCAACAGAAACAGGCGGAGCAGCGGGCAGGGATGGGGCTGGGATGGAGGCAGAGAGCATCGCCGCGAAGCCTCTGGCAGGGAGCCCGGAGTGCCCAGGGCCGACTGGCTGGTGCCAGAGTCCTGCTCTGCCTTGGGAAAGCTCCACGGGATCGAAGTCTCGGGCCGGGCAAGGCAGGGAGGAGGTTGTGGTCTTCAAAAGTGTCCTCCAAAGTCTGCCACTTCGGGGGACCGGAGGGAGCTCTGCTCCCCGGGCTGTGAGGAGCCCTCGCTCCTGCTGCGCTCCCTCCAGCCTGATGCAAAAGCAGCAAAGTGCTGGGCGAACGTCCCGGCCCTCGGCTCCCTTATCCTTCCTACCTTTCCAGCCGCAGACCGGTCCCGGGCTCCGTCACTCTCTGCTACCTGTCCCGGGGCTCCTTGGAAAGCCGCTTGCGTGAGCAGCTGCCGGGAAAAGGAGCAGGGAGGAAGGAAGGGGATGGACGGGGTGGGGAGGGCCGGGCGGCGGCGGGGTGTCTCGGAGCACCCTGCAGCCCTCGGGAAAGGAAGGAGGATGGTTTGTAATATTTGGCCAGCACTTCCCCGGGCAGGGAGTGGAACCGGCCGGACAGACAGGGCTGGATCAGCCATCCAGGCACCGGTATCGGAGCCCCTCGGGCCAGCGCCTGGATCCCGTGTCTCCTGCCGGGGCCCCACTGGTGTCATGCTGTAAAAATGTGCTCTTGGCTGGAATTTGGCAGCCTGGCCTCTGGCGGAGGGTGAACCTCGCTGGTTACAGAGGGAGTGGGGGCTGCGGGGAGGTGAGATGGGGAGCAGTCAGCATCCCGAGCTGCGGGAGCTCCTGCGGTGCTGGGGGAGGGCTGGGAGAGGCGGGTATCCCTGAGGATTGACACCCGCGCCAGGGCAAGACACGAGGACAGGGACAGAGGGACCCACTGAGCTCCCCGGAGAGGCTGGACAGGCACGGGGGACAGCCAGAGGCGTTACCTGAATGCAGGGGAAGAGTCTTGGAGCAGAGGAGATATTTTCCTTTGACGTTTTGAAGGCTTCAGCTGTGTCTGCAAAGGGTTTTCACAGGTGAGGCACAGGGGCAGCTGCTCTGGGGGGCATCCCCACCTCCCACAGACTCTCCTCCCCTCTGGGGCAGCCCCCCCTCCCCATGTCCCGGAGCCCTGAGGGTATCACAACCCCCACATTGCCCAAGCCCAAACTGCAGCCTGGTCCCTGATCATCACTCCGGGCAGGACTGAGCCCACCACACGTGCACAAAAATTAGCTCAAGCCCTTCAATTAAACAGCCTCCAGCCTCACCCCGAATGGCTCCTGCCAGCCTGAATCTGGTTGCAAAGCCGTGGGCTGGACGGGGCCCCTGCTCCCCCCCGTCTATTCCCGCTCCTGCAGAGGGAGCACAAGGAGCAGGAACGGGCGGCGGGCAGAGCCGGAGCCATTTCATCCTCGGGAAAAGCGTCAGGCAGGGGACTGCTTCCCAAAAGAAGGGAAAACTCTACTCAGACAGGGAAATTCCCTCTGCAAACACATTCTGCAGTCTGCTCCCACAGCCCTTCCCTGGGCTTTGGTCCCTGCTCTGGGTCCAGAGTTACCTTCCCGGGACCTGCAAGGAGAATGGAGCCGCCTGGAGCCTTTTCACCTCCTGCAAAAAGTGGGAGGAGGGCAGTGAGTGGGAGGGACGCCACTGTGCTAAGCATGGAAAGGGGACACTCCTGGGGTGAGCAGGGAGGGGGGTGGCAGCTCGGGAGCCCCCATCCCTTCTGCCTGATCCCGGGATCTCCCGGTCTGTGCACCCTCTGACACCCCCGCACCCATCCCTGCCGCCAGCACCAAGGGCAGAGTGTGGATGCCTCGGACAAGGAGTGGAGATCCTATTCCATCCTTCTTGGGTGGCTGTAGCATCATCCTACCTGTGCCAGCCCCGGGCCATGCCAGCCTCCAGGCTCCGCTCTCTCCCGGGATTTGGGGCGGGGGAGCTGCGGTTCTCCCTGGATTCCCTTCGGCAGAGGGCAGCGCCGCTCCCTTGGCTGCCTCACCGCTGGCCCCAAGCCAGCCTCAAACTCCCATCTCGCAACTTGCTCCTTCTTTTCAACTGGAACTTCCTGTTAGTTATCATTTTCATGCTTTACCTTTTCAGCAGTGCAGAAAATTGGCAGTTAATTCGCCCTGCGAGGCTGCGTGGTGGCAGCTTAATTGACCCTCATTGCATCAGCCCGGCCACATCCCGGTCAGTGGGCTCAGCCTTGTGCCACATCCATTTCCCATACCCTCTTTGTTTATCTGCCCTTTGCAGGGCAGCTCCCGGCAAGAGTCCTGGGGAAAAACCCCATGTCCATGGGGCAGGGATGGCCCCCACTGCCCAGCAAGATGCAGGATCCTTCCTGGTTCTGTATGTGGAGCAAGATGCTTTTCTGCTGCTCTCCATCTTTCCTGTCCTCCCCAGGCTCCTCAGCTGTTCAGCAGGTTGCTCCAGACCCAGCACAATTCAGTGTCCCATCTTTGACACTGTGGGTTGCAGAAAGATGTTGCAACTCTGGGAGCTTCCACAAGCCTTGAAAATCGCTCAGAAGCCTGAGCCTCCAGTTGCAGCCCTGCCTTTCCCAGTTGTTTTCCAAGAGCTGGTCCCAAGCATCTGGCCTTGCATGAGCTGAGTGTGTCAGTCAAAACCAGAGGAGTGAGGACCAAGTGGCACACTGACCAGAGAGCTTATAGTAAAAACAGATTTATAGCAATCACCCAAATGCAGTCCCAGCTTAGCCCCAATTCCCTTATTGCATCATTCAGGGCAGAGACTGCTGCATGAGGACCTGAAATAATTGGTATTCAGAGCACAGTAAAACTCCACGTGTGGTTCAGAATCCAGGCAGGGCTGTGTTATGGCAGACCTAGCTGGGGAATGAGATTTTCCAGGTGAAGGAGGGGAATGCACACATCTCTTGTCCAGGGGTATTTCTGAACACCCCTGAAGAGAAGGGAGATGCTTGGCCAAGGCTGTGCCCAGCTGTCTGCTCCAGCCACCAGACCCTCCTCCACCCACCAGGATGTCAGGATCACACAGGTCCCAACAGACCCCCCAGGGACACGGAGCAATGGGTCTGAAGCCGGTCCCTGGGACAAAGCTGGAGCAGCATCTTCAGCATGGTGTGAGCTATGGGAGGGGAAGGGCGTTCTTCCGATTTAATACATCACCACTCAATTTGTGTTGGGCCATGGAGTCCTTCCAACACTCAGAATACAATGACTTAGTATCTGCTGCTCTGGAGTTTGTAACCCGGCTGGAAGCCCAGCCAGCTGGGAGCACGCTGGGACCAGACTCCAGTACAAAGAACAATGGGAAGGCACAGCGAGGGGTGGGAGAGGAGGCAGGAGCCAGCCTTTGGTGACAATGCTGCATCTGGGGCTGCTCAAAGCCCTCTGATTCTCCACCTCGAGAGGATCACAGCTTCCAGACCCTCCTTTCAACTCTGCATCTTGTCCCCTCTCTCCCCTTCACTGCGTTTTCAGGCAGAGGGCTCTGCCTGCCAAATGGGCTGCTGGAGCAGGCACTGCTGCCTGGATGGGCTCCAGATGCAATGCAGTTAATCCATTTTTATCGCTGGGAGCAGGTGTCTCGTGCATCACAAACAGCCAGCTTAAAGACCACTCTTCATTTGGCCACAAGCTCTTGGAGAAGTCCAAAGGCATTGGCTGCAAGATGATGCCACCAGCTCCAGAAATGCCCTTTGAGTGCCCCACGGGGCCGTGGTCCAGCTCCTCACACCTCTGCATCACCCAATTCTCACCTGTGCAGCAGGGAGTGGAGCAGGGGGGGCTCCAGCACCCCCTGGCCAGGGCCACAGGACTTGAACTGTGCCCACACCTCACCCATGTGCTGCTGAGCTGCTGATTCCCTCCTGGAGCATCCAGCCCCAGAGGACACGTGGCCTCCCATGGGTAATTTGGGTGTACTTAAAATGAAGAATGAGAAACTCCTTTTTGCTTCTGCTTTCCCCCAATTCCCATTCCCAGTTCACCTTCCCTGCATGAGAAGGGACAGACTGAAGCAGGGAGCACCCACGTGTCCTCAGCAGCTGGGGAGGGCTGGCACCTGTGGGCAGGGAAAGAAAAATATCTGGTGTTGGAACCAGAGCTGGGGAAGGCCAAAGGGTTTGTTTTCCATCCCCAGACCACAGCAAGTGGAACCCGGTCAAGAAATCTCAGCCAAACCCACAGCTCCTGAGGTAGCTTTGGCCAAACAGCATCTGACAAGGGACCTGTGTCCCTGCCTGCCCTGACCCCAGCTCAGCAGGGAGAGGGGACCCATGGCCAGGCTCTGCCCCCGTCCCCTGCCTGGACAGCCCTCGCTGTGCCATGGATGGACCCATGTGCAGCCCCAGCCCTCACCAGTGACAACTCCATCCCCAAAGTGTCCCGAGGGGCTGCAGACACACGTCCCCCAGTTTTGCTGAAGCCATCAGGTCCTGGGGGGCTCGGGGAGACCCCAGGAAAGGGCTCACAGCTGTGGGGAGCAGCCCCAGCCAGGAGCTTCAGCACAGCTACCAGCAAGCCTGGGTGTGATAGCCCTGCTGAGACAAAGAGCCATTGCTGGATTCAGCTGCCCTGGGTATTTTTTTCCCTCTTCGATGAATCACCTGCTAAAAATATTATAAATTGAGTCGCTGGCCAGACCTTTCACTTCTCTGGAAGCAAAAATATTTATTTTACTCAGGCTGTGCCTGTGTTCTAACAGAACTTCATGATCAATTTCTGAGGAATGTGCCATGCTGTATATTCAAATTACAACTTTTTTTGGCTCGCAGTGTAAATTTAAAATGTCTTGTTTAAGACCCAACTGTTGCACTGCCAGGAAAATGTGGTTTCAGCTGTTTTTTCTCCCAAAGCACCAGTTTTGCCTGGTGGATGGTCATTTTCCCTACCAGGTGTGTGCCTGTCCCCATGGCTTCTGCCAGGGGTTGGTGGCACCAGTGGCTGTCAAGGGGCACAGGAGCAGAATGGGAAAAGCATCTCTAAGCATCTCTTTGTGACCAGGATCCCCGCAGAGATGGGGTGTGAGGCCACCCAGCTGGTCAGGACAGCTGCTGCCCCAATGGCACAAGGCTGTGGTTTTGGGCCTCCCCCTGCAGGGCTCCAGGCTGGAGTGAAGGTAACACGAGTTGTTGGGTGGGTGATGGGGAGATCCTCAGGCTGCCCTTGTGGGAAGGGTGTGGAGATGCTGGGAGCTCCTTGTCCTGGTGACATCTTCCTCCTCTTCCCAAGGTGAGTTTCACCAGGGTCCCCATGGGCTCCTGCATCACTGGCTCCTCCTGGCTCCTGTTCCCTCCCATGGCAGGCACACCTTCACTATAAATCTTTCCCACTCTCATTTGAGTTTAGGAAGGAAATGAGAGAATTTTTTTTTCTTGCTTGAGGGCAGAGAGAATAATGGGACCATTCTTCCCTGATAATTAAGTTGATTTTTGCGTGGGTTTCCTTCACATTCCCTTCCAGTCTTCCCTGCAAATCTTCACCTCTTGCAGGAGCATGGACTTTGGGTGGGAGCACAGGGATCTCCAGCTGGGCAGGGACCAGCAGGGCTGTCCTGCACACGGTGCCTGCAGGAAAAGGCAGGGAAAGCCCAGCCACAGCGGGTCTCTCCAGCATGCCCAGACCATGCAGGGCTCCAAGAATCAGAACTGTCATCTGCCTGGTGCTGAATGCACTGCTTGGCCCCACTCCATCCTTCCTGAGAGGCGCCAGGGAGACAAACATGCTGCTGAGACATTAGTGTTGGTTCCTGCAGAGAGGCCAAATATGTCCCTACAGCTGGTGTTCAGGAAGGGCTGGAGATGCTACTGGGCATGGCCGGGAGATTGCCTTGACCTCCACCTCTCCTCTTCCCAAAGAAAAGGCATTCAGTGAGGATGGGGAGAGCTCAAAAAAATCATCCTGGTGGGGTAGCACCCCTGTGCTCTCCAGGGGTTTGGCTTCATCACGATGGCAGAGCCAGGTTGTTGTTTGTCCCATCTCAGCCAGACAGGTGGAGGTGCTCGTTCAGAAAGTGAATTACAGGGTCTGTTTCCCAGGGAAATGGGGCTGCTGTGCTTGTCCTCCCTGCCAGAGACCCAGTGTAGGAGCTGGGGCCCATCACCAGGACCTCCTTCCTGCTGGTCCCCCCATCCTGCATATGGGAGCATCTCCCCACCACTGCTCCAACATCCACCTGCCCTGAGCTCCTGTGGCAGCTCTGGGGATGGGATTTGGCTCATCCCCCCAAAACAAAACAGCCACGTGAGGAGCATCCAGCACCCACCTCCCCCAGCAGCGGGATGGGGGGGATGAAGTGGAGCCCCAGGAGCAGCATCTGCTCTCCTGGTGGTTTTGCCCGTGCCGGATGTCGTGGCGGGGCACACGCAGCACATCTGGGATGCTCCAGCCCCTGGGGGACTGTCATGAACCCACTGGGATGAAGAGGCACCGGTTGGACCCAGGCCCAAAGGATCAGCTGATGGTGTGAGGTGGCAGCTCCTGCCTCCGAGGTGAGGAAGAAGATGGGGGTACAGGAGCATCTCCCAGCCTGCAACACAGCAACAGCATCTCACAGAACACCTGCAAAACCAGAGGCACACAGAGATTTACACACCCCAGCAAGCAGAGAAAGAGGAAAAACAGTGTTTTGATCCTAGATTTTAGCAGCAAAAGCTGATGCTGCTGCAGAGAGTGGCCCTTAGTGTGTGTTGGGTTCTTGAACCATGGGGACAATCTCCTGGCCCATCCCTCCTTGTGGGGACAGAGGGGAGCCACCTGCTGCACCCAAAACCACAGCTCTGACATGGGGGATACAGACCCCCTGACAGCACCAGCCCAGCTCCCCCCAGTGCTGCTCCCTGTCCCACACAAATGTTCATCGGCTGCAGCATGAAGAGCTCCAGCCCTGCAGAACAGGCTCAGGAAGTTTCTGTCCTCAGCTGAAACCCCTTTTGGTGTGGGAAAGCCTGGAACTTATTACAAATCACTTAAATAACTTTGGCTCACTTCAGCTAATTAAATTGGTTTCCCTGGCCATTCTGGAGGCTTGAAACCACCAGTCAGCTCCCAGGCTCACTGTGTGAAATTAATTAAAGCAAATGATAACTTGGCAAGGACAGAAAAAAGAAAGCCTGTAGTAAGGAACAAACGGGGCACTGGGGGAGTTTGCTGAAGCAGGTGTGGGTGTGTGCTGCAAGGTGTTTCAGATACATCCTCACCCGGAGCTGGACCTCTGCTCACATGTAACATTGCACTCAGGCTTCCATAGTTTGCCAAATCTGGGCATAAAACTAAACTTGGAAGTTCAGTGCAGAAACACAGAGTAAAGGCAGGGACCTCTTGGTTTCCTTGGGAAGCAGAATTAATAGCTTGGCAGGAGGGGTGCGTTTCCATTTTTATACAAGAATTCCCTCCTCCTCCCCCTCCTCCAGCAGAAAAAAAGGGCTTGTGAGAAATAGGAATTGGGGCAGTTCTCCAGAACCTGGCAGCAGGCTGCGAAGCATCCCACGAGGTGCCTGCAGGCCAGCGGGACTTCCAGGTTTCCAACAAAAACCGAGTGGCCCAGCTCACCACTCCCCCGTTCCTCGAAAGCAGCAGCGGGGGGAGCAGGGGGACAGCGAGTGCCAGGGCTGCTCGGTGCCACCCCACCCCGCACCCCGGGACAGCACCTTCCCCCTGGAGCAAAGCCACAGAAGGGACGAGGGCTTTGGGGTGTCTCCACGTCCCCTGCGAGGGGACACGAGGGACACGGGTCAGCCGTGCGTGTGCCGTGCACGGAGCAGCAGCCCCGGCAGCAGGGAGGAGCGAGGCTGAGCCCGACTTTCTCCCCCCCTTCCCCCGGCGCTATCTGAAACCTTAACCTTGACTGGCTGCAGTTTCCATCCATCTGCAAAAGCACATTAAGGAGGGAGAGAAAGGTTGGCAGCTGACCACAAACCTACTCCCCGGAGAGGTCCTTACCTGACTCTAACCAGATGCTGTTTATCAGCCCGAGCACATACTACATGCCCGATGTGATGGAGACAGAAAAAATACAAGAAATGCTTGTTATGCTTGGGGCTTCGGGGGGTTTTCATCCTTGGGCCGGATATACAAGTTCCAGGAGAGGAATATGTGTCCCTGGAGTCCTGGGCTGGATCTGGAATTCATATACTCTGTAAATGTACTTTATTTAATACAGGAATCAAGAAAGGTTTTGGAATTATTGCACTGGAGAGCTTGATTGCACAGTTACAGCTTGGAACTGAGGAATAACCATGGATCTGTAAGGCAGCACATCAGCCCCACTGAGCAGGCAGGATGAGGAGCTCTGCCTGCAGCCTTGTCTGCCCCAAAGCATGGTGAAGACCAAGGGGAGACTCTTACAGAGCTGGCTGCCCGTGGGAGCTGCTCAAAGAACCACAAAAGCCAGGCCTGGGTGGGGAGGTGGGAGAGAACACGCTGGAAAAATCAGGGCTGGAGTAATGCAGGAGGTGACAGTGACCCAGCCCAAGCAAAGACAGAGGTCTGCACCGTGGAACAGGGGACAGGGCAGCCCCAAGGGGAGCACTGGTCCCACTGCAGCAGTCTCAGGGGCTCGCTGGTGTCTTTGGGGACACCCCGTGCCCACTCCTCTTACCTGGGTAAAGCCAAGACCAGAGGCAGCAGATGGGGGGCTCAGGGCTGCTGCTTTCAGGAGCCATTCATGGCCACAGAGTGTTTCATCGAATCTCCTCTGGTCGGACAGGGCGGAGGAGCATCCCAGGGCCCCCGGGCAGGGCACAGGGCTCTGCCAGCAGAGAGAAAGCCTTGGAAAACATCCCGGTTCCCTGGGCTGAAGGCATTTAGGCAGAGGCCACTGGAAAAAGTGATGTGCTCTCCTCGCCTCGCCTCTGTGGCACCGGCAGGCACGGCCCAGCAGCGTGGAGCACCGTGCCAGGGGGCCAATAACTGCACAAACCCAAGGCAGCATCTTGCAGCAGCTCCCTGGCTTGCAAGGGGAGGCTCAGCCCCCTCCAGCCCCCAGGGCTCCTGCCACCCAGCCCTAATTACACATTCGTTTTTCTCCACTACCCACCAGGAAACATCCAAAACAATCTGCAGATTGTCCCTTGCGGGCACAGGACAGGGAGAAAGCCACGAGCCGCTCCTCTCAGCTCCTTGGAAGGTGCATGTGCACACACACAGGTTCGTGCCTTCCAGGACAGGATGCACTGAGAGCAGGGAACCTTTCAGACCACTCAACAGCTCCATTTCTCCTCCTGGGGCTGCATCCTTCCCAAAACCCCCTTCCCAGCTCTCAGAGCCTTCCAGCTGAGCTGCAATCAGGGCTTTTATAGCCTGGAGGTAACCGATGGTTAATTAACTCAGAGCAATTAGCAGCATCGAAAAAATGTGATCTGCACACTCCATAAACATGTGTTCCTGACTCTGAGGTTGATTTTGCCCTACGCCGAGGTCTAGGGAAGAGCTGCCAACGTCTGAGTGCTGGGGCTGACATCTGGATTACCCCCGGGGCTCTTCTCCCTGCCCCTCGCCCGGGTCGTGGGCTTTCACCGCGGGCACCTCGGGGATTATGAGTAAAAGGCATTTCTTGGAAGGGCTGTGAAATCGCCTCTGCTCTGGAATTTGTTACAGAGATAGCGTCATGTCCCTGCAAAAGCCCAATCCCAGCCAACAGGCAGGGATAACTCACCGGGACGGGAGGAGGAGGCGGGTGAAAAACTCTGCTGTGTGCGGGTGCCTCCCCGCTCCGCTGCCTGCCTGACGTGTGCTTGAGAGCCTGCTGGCAAGACATGAAGGGGTCTCCACGCTCCAGCCACCACAGAGGTATTAATCAGGCTGAAAATATAAAAAGAACACGAAAAACACCATCTACGGGGTGTGCGGCATCGGACACTCACTCCGGGAGCCGGGCCAAGTGCTCGCATCTTGACTCTCATAAATACACCGCTAGGAAAATGCATTATCTCTGGAGTGCTTTAGGACCATTTAGATCTCAGGGGAAAAGTGCCCGAGGCACCTGCTGAATTCTGATGATTCTGCTCCATCAGCTCCAGGGGGGCTGAGATGTGCACAGCCCCCTGCAGCCCCTCTGCCTCCCCTCCAGGGCTCTGGGTCGGGCGGCACCAGCGGTGCCAGCGCTGGGGGGGGTTTCCCAGGCAGCAGGGGACAGAAAGTCTTCTTCTATTTGGGAACATTCGTCACTGAGAAATCCCCGAGGGTGAAATCCCATTCTCCTGGCACTTCTGCTCCCCAGGGGCAGTGCTGTGGGGACACGGGGGGGTCCTGCCCAGGAGGATGCGGGACCGTGGGCTGACCCCACGGTGAGCACCCCGGTACGAGGTACAAAGACTCAGTCACTCTGGAGCCTGAAGAGTAGACTTGATGAAGAAAACATACCCTTTGCAGTGCTATTCCCTCCCCATAAAGCTATAAACTCCCTTCAAATGCTTCATCTCTAACTTTTGGATGTCATTAAACTCTTTATTAATTTACTCCAAATGTCTTTGCTCATACTCCAACACAGCTAACCCCATCAAAAGGATAAGAGCCCAGTGCTTAGACAGCACTTCTTCTCTTCAAAGCCTGTTACTGAGATTAATTGTTTCTCTCAAGTCCTCTGTGAAGGAGGTACATGGGGATAATTGTTATTAGAGCTGGGTGTGAGGTAAGAAGCAGAGTCCAAGGTAAAAGAGGGGACCCAAGCTGGCACAGCACCGGTGGGTGCCAGTGCTGGTTCCATCTCTAATGGATATTCCAGCAGCTCCACAGGCAAGCAGAGCCCCTGTGTGTACCATGGTGCCAGGGCAGAGCCACAGACCCCTGGTGCCAGACACCCTCCAGTCCCTCATCCTTTTCCCTTGGACAACCCTGAGCTTGTTCTCATCCTCCCCGCAGTGTCCCAAACCACTGCTGCCTGCCAAGAGCCCGTGTGCAAGCAGCAGTCCCTTCTCCTTCCCCATTTATCCCATGATGTCACCAATCCCAGTCCTTCTTGACATCACCAGTGACATCAGGAGACCTTCCCCAGGTCCTTGGCTCAGCAGAGGAGCTGGGCAGGGGGGACACCAGTGCTACTGCCCTCTGCCTCACCGAGAAGCTCATCCTGCTCTCCATCCACGGGTGAGTGGGTGGCAAACCTGGGACACCGTCCCCCTGAAACGCTCCCTGTCATCCTGGGGGTTCCCCAGGCTGGTACCCCAGGATGGAGGATCCCGTGGGAAGCTCCAGAGCCCAGCTGGGCCGTGCTGGATGCCAAAAGCTCCAGCGGTGCCTGCGCTGGGGCCAGATGTGTGCGGTGCTGGGAACATCTGCTCCGGGTTTGGGTTTCCATCGTGGGCTTCACCACATCCACCCGGCTGGCTGGAGGCAAGGAGGGGAGTCTGGAAGTGATTGGAGCTGTCACGCTTCAAGGAGATACTGCACCACAGAGAGGAGAACCCCAGCCCAGCCCCGGCTGCTGAGCCAAGGACCTGGGGAAGGTCTCCTGATGTCACTGGTGATGTCAAGAAGGACTGGGATTGGTGACATCATGGGATANCCATCCTCCCCTGCAGCGAGCCGGATCCTGACGGGTGCCGAGCCCCTCCCAGAAAGGGAGGAGGGATGGGGCTGAGCCCCACGTTGAGGGTTATCTCAGGCTGGAGACACCCCAGCCCTGCAGCAGAGCACGGGGATGCTGCATCCCAGGCATGGCTGGTTCTGAGCTCTGCACCCCCCAGCAGAGCCCCCTCCGGAGTGCCCGGGGGTGCCTTTCCCTTTGATTAACTGATCCGTGCTCTTTCCAGCTCACCAGGTCTCGGGAGTGCAGTCACCAGGCAGCAGTTTCTGGCAGGGAAGGAGCACTTGTTTCTTTATGATATGGAATCGTTTCAGCATTAGTTATTTCTAAATCATTCTGGTTTATGAGCAGCCTGACAATTCGGTGAAGGCAGCAGGCCTGGGGCTCTACCAGGCACTCATAAAAACTTGGGAAGAGCTGGAAAGCCAGGCTGGCAAGAGGCTGCTGGGGAAAGGGGGATCACTAGCAGGCACCTCTGCTCCTGCCTCCTCTGGAGCAGTGGGCAGCAGGATTGGGGGCAGCAGGATTGGGGGCAGCAGCATCAAGCATCCCTATCCCTCTCTTCAGGAGGGGATGTGCATCCCAGCCAGCTCTCCTGGCAGCTGCCTCCCCATCCCACTCACCTCATCCCTCTCCCAAAGCATCCCTGGGTACTGCCCTGGCCAGCCCAAGGTCAGGTGGGGCCTGGATCCAGTTACAGTCCAGGTCAGTAAAAGAGCAGACTTTAGACTTTTACAGCTGAAATATCTGATGCTTGCGTGCCAAGAGTTTGTACTGGGGGCAGCAGGAGATGCTGGGATCAGGCAGCCCCCAGGTTGGGCATCACTGGCAGCTGCTCCACTCTCCCAGTATCCCTGTGGTCATGGAGAGAGGGGGACTGGGAGTCGATGGCACAAGTGTGGCTGACTCCAGCAAGCCGTGGTTGCTGGTCCCTTGCCTGTGCAGCAGCCAGGCTTCCTCCTGCTTCTCCTCCTCCCCACAGCCAGGCTTTTCTCCTGGAAACCTTCCTTTGTCATGGAAAGTTCTGCAGCTGGAAGATGCTGGGGCTGGGGCCAGGTGCGGGGGCAGTGGGTCCCCTTGGCCCGGGGAGCAGGGTCAGTGCTGGGTTCAGTCCCAATCTCATCCCATCTCATTCCTCCCCTCTCCCCAGCAAAGCCTCCTCAACCCCATGCAAAACCCTTCAAAGGCTGTTACTCCTTTCTAGGGGGAAGCCCATGTCTGATCCTTCCACCTCTCCCAAGGTCCCTCCCCTTCTCTCTGCTCCAAATCTCTTCCACAAACTCTGTTTCCAGCAGGAAACCAGAGGCAAAGGAAGGGGCAGGCGGAGCAGCCCTGGCTCTGGGCTCAGCCAACTGAACTGAGCTGCTCTTACCTAAGAGACAAGACTCTTCTTTCCCAGGCAGCCGCTGCTCTGACATATCTGAACCCACCCACGGCCCCACTATTAAACCTCTGCAAGGAGAGAACAATTAATGCTGGTTTTTTTGGTTTTTTGGTTGTTTTTTTTTTGTTGTTTTTTTTTTAAATTATTATTATTCTACAGAGAAACTGCTGGTGCTACCTGCAGGAGCCAGCCGTGGGTCCTGGGCTTTGGGGAGTCTGGATCTGTTGGATGTGTCCTCAGGATGTTTTGCTGGCTCTGCCTCCTTTCCTGCAGCTCCAGCTCAGCACTTTGCTAATTTGCCCACCACCCCCCCCTACCCCCC
>JAAWXA010000052.1:694188-709247 GCA_038090715.1 Florisuga fusca
CCACCACCCCCCCCTACCCCCCGAGCCCTGGCAGCCCCTGGGCTGGAGCAGTGCCAGGGGCTCACATCGCCCTGCCCAGAAAAGCAGAGAGGGCTGGTGGTGCAGGCAGGGCAGAGGCAGAGCGCGTGTTCTGGCTGTAAATAAAATGAGATGATTAATTAAAGTGCGAGTCCGCTGCCAAGAGGAAGAATGGGGCTCAGGTGGGTAATTAAACTCAGGCTGCAAATCCAGCCAGAGAATTCCTGCCTTATGGTCGTGCACACAACATCTGCTCCATTCAGATTCCGGGAGATAAAGGCAGGAGAGCTGCAAGACTGCAGGAATTCCAGGACAGACACCCGCCAGCCAGGGGACTCCACAGGGACACGGCATCCCTGGAAATTCCTGATGGAAACACAGCAATTCACCCCAATTACCGTCACGCAGCAAAGCCAGCAGTGGGGGCTCATCAAGGTCATGCTAACATAGCAGAAATGATGGGCATGGTCCCCTCCATCCTGGAGGAGGAGGGTGGGTGTCAGGAGCTGGCTGCATGCCCACCTCTGCCCCATCTCCTGCATCCCGTGCCCTCCCGTGCTCTCCACCCTCAAACAGCTCCAGCCCCTCTCCCTCCCTGCACATCTGTGCAGATGTTAACAGGCGTGGCAGGGCTCGGCTTTCCATACGAAAAGACAAAGGGTTAGAGTTGAGCTCTTGGGTAAGTGACACCAGGAAAGTTAAAGTTTAATTGGCATTCCTGCCCGGGATGAAAGCCCACGGCTGCCGGGGCCGGCAAGGGCAAAGCGGGGCCATTGGTCACGGGCTGTAAGGGCCACACACAGGCAGGTCTGCCCCGACCACAGGGACATGGGCACTGGGGCTGCAGAGCCCCCTCCCCGGCCTCTCCCCTCCCCGCATCCCTCCTGCAGAGGCAGCAGCACCAGGAGCATCCCCAGGTGTGTCCCCAGGGTCTGGGGTCAGCACTGTCCCACCCCCAGCCTCCCCTCCCCTTGGGGCTGGACCTGTACATGGGGAGGGCTGAGGGCAGCCTGGTCTGCCAGGCACTCTGCTCCCCCCCAGCCCCCCAGACCAGGAGGGATCTTTGCTTCCAAACATCCCTGAGCACAAGCAGCAGGAGCGGGCTCTGCCCTGGGAGGAGGTGGTGCACAGGGATGGCAGCGAGGGCTCCCCAGGCCCCCCAAACTGCCTCACACAGTTCCTGCAGTGACTGCAGGGCCTGGCAGACACAAGCCAGCAATTTCACTTCTGATGTAACTTGTGGTGGGGAGAGAGCTGGGTTGATGTTTCCCATTAGCACGAGAGCCCCTCGCCTTGCTGTGAGCCCTTCCCACTTTAAACGCTTCACTGGGAAAATGGAGCCACTAAATTCAGCTACAGCCTCAATCCCTTTCAACTCCTGTGCTGCAGGGGAGCCTCAGGCCCCCAGGGAGCAGCTCTGGCTTGTTTTGGGCTCCTCAGAGCAAACAAAGCAAACACAAACATCTTTTTTATTAATTCCATCGAGACTCGGTGGCTGCTGGGGAGGACACTGGGATCAGACCTGGGGCTTATTGCACTGATCCCACTGCACCCCCCACAGCACCCACCTGCAGCACCCCCCACGACTCTCCCCCAGCNGACAGCCCGTCCCATCCCATCCCATCCCATTGGGAGAGGGATGATGGCTGGAGAGTGGGGATGCATTACACAAGGCTGGGACTTTGTCTTTATCTCTGACACTGCTGTGCCAAAAATTGGTAAAACTCCTATAAACTACAAGCTTTTTGTGCCAATAGAGCAGGTGACCCTTTCCCTTTCCACCTCCTCTGTTCAGTGAGTTTCCTGCAGGATCACTGAAACCTCCACGGTGTTTTCAGCTCTGGTGCTGGCACTGAGGACCCTGCACCCTCTCCCCTCCTGTCCCATCCTCTCCTCTGCTCCATCCCTGCCCGGGGCCATGGCAACGGCCCTGACGTCTCCCACACCTCCAGGGTGATTTGATTACAGGGGCTGTGCATGAGAAAGTTCCTGTTGGAGCAGAAATGGATCTGATTATTGACACTAGTGCTGGGGAGGGCTCATCAGAGGAGAGAGGTGCTGGGAAGGTGGGATGATCCCAGCAGGAATGTCCTCAGCAATGCCCCACAGTCTGCTCCGAGCTCAAGGACAGGGCTGGGGCTGCTAGACCTGGGCACAAGACAGGACCAGACACCAGAAATCTCTGTTTCCCTACAGAAAGGAAAATTCTGGCATGCCCAGGGCCACTCAGTGGCAGGACTGGTGTGTCACACAGTGCCCTGTGCCCCTGCCAAGGGTGGCTGTGCTGTGGGGCAGGATGAGGCCCATGCACCACAGCTCCTCTTCCAAAGAATGGGGATTTTTTGCTCCCTTTGTCCTCCAATTTCGATGAAACTGCAATTTCTATGCAGAAAAAAAGTGCCTTGAGAAAACAATCTCTTGGCATGTTTTGGAGGCAAAACTCCCCTTTTTCTTGGAAAACAGGCCAAAGCCTAGCCCATGCTTACTTGGAAGTGGTCCCTGTTCTATTTGTAAAACAGCCCAATTTTTCGATGGAAAACTGGAAAATAGGCCCAGGTTGGCTCTAGGAGAACTTGCATGTTGCAGCAAATCCTTCCATGAAAATGACCTGGAGGCTGCAACAGAGAAAAAAAAACCTTGAAAGTGGCATTTTATCCACCCTGCCCTGTGCTGGCAGCACCGTCCTGGCAGGGATGCTGTGCTGGGGGCTGGACCAGCTTTCCCAGCCTGTTCCTGACACATCCTTGCTGCAGACCTGAGGAAATGCAGGTCCCTTTACCCCAGGGCTGGTGTTTTTTTTTTTTTTCCAGCCTAATATGAGGAATGAACTCCCCCACAAAATTTGCCCTGCTAATGTGCTTCTGGCATGGCATGCTGCCCGATAAGATTTCTATTAAAATATGATTTCCTCCTGCTTCTAATGTCATTATCAGAGGCATTTGTGTAGGACATCGACCACACAGGTAATATATGGGTAGGGGAGCTAAATGAGAGAGCATGCAGGGGTTTTAATGGAGGGTTGCAAGCAGACATGAAATAATCAAGGCTGGATACAGCCGCCATCATTTACGGGTGCCTGACACGGTGAAATACTTCATCGAGGGGTTATTGCCGTGTAACACATCTTTCACTTCTCCCAGCTCTCCCAGTCAGGTGCCCAGCCCTGAATGGAGCAGATGTTGTGTGCACGACCATAAGGCAGGAATTCTCTGGCTGGATTTGCAGCCTGAGTTTAATTACCCACCTGAGCCCCATTCTTCCTCTTGGCAGCGGACTCGCACTTTAATTAATCATCTCATTTTATTNCAGGAGCTGTCAGCGCTGCTCCCGGCTCCCCCTGCCAGCACCGAGCTGATGCTGATGGATGCTGCCCGCGCCCAGCAGGAACCGTATTTCTCTTTTATTTATCAGCATTCGAGGTGTCCCACGTACCCTCAATGACAAGGGCTCTGCAAGAGTAGAGACCAGGCTCGTTCATCTCTCCCTCCAGCTCTCCAAACTGTGAGTCCGTTTTGCCCGCAGACACCTCCGTGGGACCGCAGCTTTGCTGGGACTCAGCTCCTCCCAGACTCGTGAACTCCTGCAAGACAAGACACCAGACTCTGTGCACAGTCCCTTTCCTGGGCACAGCAGATGGCAGTAAGGAAAAAATGCATTTTTGGCCCTTTCCAGTAGGCTGGGGGCTCCAGGGGGCTGGGGGTGCCGGAGTGTGGGCAGAGGATGCTCAGCCGGCGCTGCCACTTGGCATTCATCCCCCGTCGCAGGAATAAGCACCGCTTTGTTTTAAGCCCCCTCGCTGCACAGGCAAGAAGCACTCAGGGGCTTTCATGAGCTCATCTGCATAATAAAGCTGGAGAATTCTTATCTGGAGTGATCTGAGTGTCAAAACCCGCAATCCGGCCGTAAATTGTGGGGAATGAAAATGACACCGGGGCTGGGAGCCGATCTCATGCCAGGAGTTCTTAAGCAAATGTCTGAGGAAGAGGAGGGGGAAGGGGGGAACGAGGAGGAAATGTTGGGTGCCCAGGGCGATGGGAGAGGCCGGGTGGGATGCGGGCCGGAGCCTCGTGCCCTGGATCATGAGGGAATCCCCACTGGGGGACTCAGGAGGTGCCCCAGCCCCTGGGTGGGATGTGCTGGTGGCACCAGGGAGCTCTGGAGCCCCATGGGGGGATGTGGCCGTGCTGCTGCCAATGCACCACTGCTCCCCATGTTTGGGGGGCTCAGGACCTCCCCACCCCACCACTGGCCCGTGGGAACAGGGGCCACTTACCAGATGGACCATTGCTGGGGGAACTCTGATTTATGAGCAGCAAAACCTGCTAAGACTGTCACTCTCTGCTGAGGGACATGGGCTTTTCTCTGCCGTGCTGAAGGAACAGGGGCTGCTTTGAGCCTTCCTGAGCTCCCAGCCCTCTGGGTGTGAGCCTGGGAGGTGATAACTGATGCAAACACACACGCTGCTCCCCGTCCGGCTGAATTTAACATAAATCAAGACCTCTGGCTCTGCAAGGAAAACAAAGACGGTGAAATGAGGGAGGGCAAATGGAACAAAAGCCCTTTCCTGAGATGGTGAGGCAGAGGGAGACAGGCAGCACTACACACAGCAGCAAAACCCAAAGTGTTCTGGCAGTGGGAATGCTGGCAGGGCAGGGGCACTGGAGCAAGGCCCAGCTCACATCCCCCCCCAGCCCCCAGGGATGCAAAAGATGCTCCTTCCCCTGGGAGGAGAGCAGGGGCTGGGTGCCAGGGGGCTGAGGAGCAGCATCCCGGGATGATGGCAACTGAGTGCCCAGGAGGAGCCCCCGCAGGGGCAGGCCATATGCTGGGGCAGCATTTGCTGCCTTCCCGGCAGAGCAGACACCTTTTGTCGCCTTTCCATCCTACTACATATTTATCAGCCTGATTTGCATGGTCCTTTGCATAAGCTGCCGGGCTGGGCGCTGTGCAGGGTCTCCCTTGCAGACAATCTCAAGTATTCATCTCAATAATTCTGCCGGCATTTTGACTTCCCAGGACAGAGTCTTTGTTTTATGCTATTGCCAGCAAATTCCTGCTCGGATGGGCTCAGGTTTCCAGCGCGCCATCAGCACGCAGCCGTTTCCTTCCAGCCCTGAGCAGCAGCAGCAGCCCAACTCACACTGGGAAACCTGCTCCTTATTTAGGTGTCCAAACACAGCCCAGACAAAAATCTGATTTAAAATCACGCTGGTGGACGGTGCAGCGGAGTGTCTGCTGCCCTTACCCAGCCGGGCAGTGGAACTGGGAGGCTCGGTTCCTCCTCCTTGCAGCTCCACTGAGTGAGAGGAAATAGGGTCGTTATGCTTTTGTTTCCAGACCCTAATTAGGCCTCAGGAAAGGAAATAGTGCTGCCGAGGTAATGCTCTGGGTGCTCACCGAAGGGCCCCAGCATCGCTCCCGGCTGCGGTGGGGTCAGCCCCGCACCGGGTCCCTGCTCGGCGCTCCTGGCCTGGCGGGATCAAAAATAAAGCAAAAATAAGCTCAGAGTAAGGATCTAATAAGACATTTCTGCAAACACATCAGTCTCCACGAGGCTTGTGCACGGCTCCTCTCCTGCGTGCTCAGCCAGGATCGATGCTCCCCGGCTTTAGAAACCCACTAATCACCCTGATTTATAGGGAACGTGTCTCGGCAGCACCCGGAGGCCTCCTGTGTTTGTTCTGAGAGGAGAGTTTAAACCTTTCCTGCTTCCCAGTGATTCCGGTCTGCAGGAACCCGCGGCTGCCCGCTGCCCCCAGCCCCTTCCCGGCCCTCCCGAGCTTTGCCCTGCGGGATTGTCCCCGGTGGGGCTGGGGGAGCAGAGGCTCACAGGAGGGGGGGTCAGGGCTATCTCTGAGTGCTCAATATTTGTGCTGCATCTCCGCAGGGTGCTGCCCGCAGCCTGAGCAGCCCCGGCACCCCCAGCCTGGCAGCACACGGACTGTTCAGCTAATCAGAAGCAGACAGAGTGCTGCTTGATTGCTGAGTACCTCCAGGGGCAGAAAATGCCCAGTGCTGGAGAGCTCTCCAATCAAACCACGCTGAGAATGGCACAGCGAGAGCCAGGAGCACTTGGTGTTGGCCTGGGGACCAGGGCACACTTGTGACCGTGAGGATGAGGAGGGGAGGATGATGAGGAGCAGTGCCATATCCACCAAGAGGCGTTGGGTAGCACAGGGAGTGCTGAGCACACCCTGGGTGATGCTGGCTGCTCTACACCTTTCCATGTGCACCGGGGGAGACTTTTTTCCCCATTTTGTTAATGTTATTTCCTTTGGGTTTTCAAGAAAAAGGCTCTTGCCCCTCCACAGCTGCCTCTTCAAGCCCAGCACTTCATCTTGCCCTGATCCTGCAGCCCGAGAGAACCAAGACCCCCCCAGGCTCAGCACTGGAGAGGGAGTGGAGGTGTGAGGTGCTGCTCTCCCTGTGCCTTGTCAATAATACATTAGTTTGCACTTACAAGAGTCTGAAAACAGCCTGGTTTGTGTTACTGCTGAGGCTGCTGAGCCAGCCACTGGTCCCTCTGGGGCAGTTCCCACAGAGAGGAGGGCAGCATCCCCCGTCTCCCCTGGGCTCCTTCCTCCCAGACTGTACTCACTCATAATTCCCCTCTTCCTATTTAGAGAGCTGGTGAGTACCAGGGATGATGTCTTGTCTGGGAGCACCCTGAGCATTAGTGAGAGATGATACTCTGCACAGACCAAGGGAAACTTCACCCGGGGAAATGTAGATGTTCCCAGAACCCTGGGTCATGCTCCAGGGAGAACAGTGTTTGAAGCTGTCTGGTGGTAAGAGAGAATGCAGAGAAAGGAAAACAGGTTCTGCTTTTGGAACTCACGACCTTCCAGCCCAGAGATCAGGACACGTCAGCTCATCAGCACCCATCTGCCTGAGACAGCATGTACTGGAGGTGTCAGAGTGACAGAGACCATAATTGCTAAATAATTCATCAGAAAAGTCCAAACAAAAGCCAGTGGTGAAGAGCAGCCCTACAGACTAAGCCCACAAGCATCCCCTGAGTGCCAGGGCTGCAGCGTGGCAGCTGCTCTGCAGTGAGCTTGCTGCTGGCAGGAGCTGCTTGGAAAACTCAGGGTGGCTTTGCTTCCAACAAACACGCCTGTTGATTTTCCCTCCATCCCTCCAGCAACTTTTGTGACATCATTTTCCCCTTATATCCCTCTTCCGCGTTCCTATTTCAGAGCAGGGGGAGGAAGGAGCAGCAGAACCTCCCGGCACACCCCACGCTCCCCTGAACCCCGAGGTCACTGCAGCCAAACAAAGCTGCATCCAGAAAGGGTGGAAGGACACAGCCAGCAGGTTCCTGGCACCCCTCCTGCAGGTTAAATCTGTCCCTGGCCACAAATGAGACGTGTCTGTGGAGTTCACCCCAAATTACAGTGCGGAGCAGCCCTTGTAATTAGGAGCTGTGCAGCCCCGCAGTGACCGCCCTGCACATGCTGCTTCCTCCCGGGGGGAAACTGAGGCAGAGGGTCCTCATCCTGCCCTCCACCCATGGCTGCCACCTGCTGTACTGGGTTTCTGTACCAGTGCATCCCCAGATCCAGCTCCACACGACTGGGATGCAGGAGCAGCCAGACTGGGATGCATCCCCGAGCACTGGGTTTGTTCAGCTGCTTCCCAGCCCCAGGCTGCTGGGAGCCAAGTGGCTGCTGCCCAGATGCCCAGGAAGCAGCAGCATCTGCAGGGATGGGCTTGGCACCCCCTTGTCTTAGAAAAGGCAAAGCACCCAGAGTTAAAAAATAAAACTGCAGAGGAGCCCAGGGGCTGCTGCCTGTGCCAGATTGAGCAGGGCAGGGATGAAGGGGGGGCAGGTTGCTCCTACAAACACCTGGGAGGGGGAGGCTGAGCAGCTGCAAACCCCCTGAAATGAAATGTAAGATCCTGAAAAATTACCCATCCCATCCATCAGCTCCTCCTTGGCCTGCAGCCTCCGTGTGGGGCCTCCCCTGGGGGCTGCAGGCAGCATCCCCCACCCCTCAACCCCAGCTCCTCTGGGACCCCCCGGCAGTGCAGCCCTGCTCAGGATGGGCTGAGGGAGCCATTCCCAGGCTGCAGCACCCAGGTACCCTCCCAGACAGCCCCAGAGCCCCACACCCATTGCTCACCCACCCCGTGAATCCCCACTTGGTGCAGCTCAGCCCTGAAATGGGCTGACTGGGGTGGGTTCAGCCTCCCTGCAGGAGGCACAAGCACAGCAGCATCCCTGACTCAGGGCATCCCCCAATGAAGACATCTCCAGAGGGCAGGGGAAGAGCCGTGCGAGGCAACGGGCAAGTGATTGAGTTATAAGAGGGGAGAGGAGAGGCTGAATCAGCCCTGTCAATCACCAGAGCCAGATTTGAGCCAAACGCTGGGCATCCCTCTGCAGGACCAGCCTCTCGCAGGTTCAGCTTGCCATGCCAAGACCCACTGAGTATTTTCTCAGGCAGGTAGCAGGGGGAAGAGAACACTGCTCCCCCAAGCTGGGCACAGGGAGAGTTTGGATGACAGCAGAGCTGAGCCCAGCCCTCCAAAAGCAGAACTCCCCTCATGCTGGTGGGGTGCAGGCTGGGCACCCCATCCCTGCTCCCCTCCAGAGCAGCTCTGCCTCCTGCCAAGATTGTTGTTGGCCCCAAAATGGACCTCATGGGATTGCACCCTCCTGATGGAAGGGAGATGGGCTCACACCTCTGCTCCTGCTCCTCGGGGATGGCTTTCTGCTTGAGGGGCTGCAGCAAAGGGACACAAGTTCTTGGGTCTTTAGAAGTGTTTGCAAGTGGCAGAAAATGGGGAACTCCATCCCCTGCTCCTAGGAAGCACAAGGACTTGGCTGCAGCCTGGCCTCAGCATCCCTTTGGGGCTCAGCACAGGAGTGACCACAGGTTGTCACCATCTGGTGGCATCAGCAGAGCAGGAGTGGGTCTTCCAGGATGGATGGGGACATGAGCCTGGAGCAGAGGGCTTTGTCTGGGCTGTGAAGGAACAAAGGCAGGTGGAGAGCAGCTCCCCAGGTGACTCAGCTCCCAGAGCCTGCAGCTTTCACAGCCTCCCTGCAAGCCTGGACATCCCTGCTGGCATGCACACACCCACTGTCCCAGCTGCACCCCCAGGCTGGGTGACACACACACAGTCTGCCCACTCAGCAGCCCAAGGACACAGTGTGGCCTTCCTCTGCCACCCACCTCCACACACTGGCACCTGGCAGCAGCACCCTGAGGCACCCACACCCACTGTGGGGGTGAACCCACCCCAAAACCCACCCCAGCATCCCTGGGAGAGCCCTGGACCAGGCTGGGGAGCAGCCCATCCTCTCCTGCCCACCCAGGAGGGTTTCCCATCATCTCCAAAGTGGTTCCAGTGGGAACCAGAGTGTGAAGAGGGGGCACAGAAAGGGCTGAGCTGGAGGAGGAGAGTCCCAGCACAATGGATCAGCTCCCCCCTGACCTTGCCTTCCCGGCTGAAGATCTGCAGCTCTCCCCTCCTCCCCACTACAAAGGGGCTCTTTTCAGTCCCTAATTCTGCATTTAGAAAACAAAAGCAGATGCCTCCAGTTTAGGTTTGGAGAGGGGGAGGCAAGAGCAAATGCTGAAGAACAAAGACCTTTCCCTGACAGATCCCACTGACAAAGACTTTGTCAGCTCCATCCCTCCCGGAGGAGGACGGAGCCCATCGGGCTGGGGGCTCCTGGCAGGCAGCTGGGCTGGCATGTGGCTCCCAGCCCCAGCCAGGGGGACAGAGCAGAGCACACACGTGGGGGGACAGGCACCCCAGCAATGCACCCGGGTGAAGGAGCACCCCACGGGGTGCAGCCTGGCCTGGGGGCTCAGCAGGACACCCCTCTGTGTCTGAATGGGTGCTGGCACCCAGGGCAGGCTGTGCCTGTGCTGCTCTGCCTCCTCATCCCTTCTCCTTCCTCTCCTCCCCCCTGGGCTCAGTGCTCTGCAGAGACTTCAGGTGTGTTGTCCGACCTTGGCAAACCACTTCCCATCAGCTGGAACATCTGAGTCATGGAGAAGGCCCCGGAGCTCAAGGCCAGCAGCAGTGATGGGTGGATGCAGTTTACCTACAGGACTCGAGCCCCCTGGAAGCCCAGCAGCCAACCAGGGATCCTGCAGGGAGCTCCCAAAACATCCCCAGGGAAACCAGACACAAGAAAACCAGCACCACCAGGGGTAAGGTTTTAAATCCTGGACTAGTTTTGGTTGGAAAACACCTTTCAGATGAACCAAGTCCAGCCCTTAACCCGGTACAGCCAAGCCCCAAACCTCTGATGAGGTAACAGCTGACAAGGTCTGGGGCCGGGCAGGGTGAGGACAGTGAGCTCTGCTCCCTGCAATTGGCAAAGCCCCAGGGGCTCATTGAGGCATCCCATGATATTTTATTGTCTGCAGACAACTGGGGCAGACAGTGGCACGGTGGTGTTTGCAGCCAGGCAGCAGCCAGGAGTGTCCCCAGAATGATGGTTCCCCAGGACAGGTCCCCACTGACCCCCCCAGGAGGCACTGCCTGGGGCAGGGGGGAGAGGAGAGGTGGGGGTGAAGGATGCTCAGTGCCTCTCATCCCCCTCCTGACATGAAGCTGCATCCTTCCCCTCCCTGCCAGGGCCCCCAGGTAAAGGTGGAGGCTCTGACCTGCTCGGAGGCAGGAGCAGAGATCTGCAGGGATGAGCACTCGGTGCAGAGCATCCTGTACCAGGCAGCTTGACTTCTGCCCCCAGATTGATTTGCAGAGGGAAATTAATTCTGTGTTTGACATTTCCCCTCTCGCTCCGAGGCTGAGCTGGTGCAGGAGTGTCAGACAGCTCCCGGGCTGTGATGTTTAATAACCTGTCCCAGGGGACACCCAGTGCTTCCCGGGAGCTGCACGGATGCTCTGCTCATCCCGAGGCTGCTCCAGCTCCAGGGATGTGCCCACATTCCCAGGCAGGCTCAGAGACCCTGGGATGGAAGAGTTCAACCCTGGATTCAACCCTTGTGATGGGGAAGGAGAAGGAACCAGGACAGCCACCACCTCCAGAGCTGGGGCAGAGCCATGGCACTGCCCATCCCCTCAGCTCCCACCCTGAGGAAAGCTCCTGCTGTCTTTGGATCAGGCCCAGAAGATCCCTGGGTCAGATAAAGGTGCTGAAGTTGATCAGATCACTAACACCAACCTCCTCCAGCTGTTATCTTGCCCTCGCAGCAGGAGGAAGCTCCAGATAACAAATGCCTGTAATTTACAGCATCCACAGTGACCCAGGCACAGAGCATCCCTCGGGCAGATCTTCCCCATCCCAGGGGCTGCTGCATCCCCTCCCCTTGCTGGGAACCAGGGACAGGTCCCTGGAGGGATGGGTGCAGAGTTCCAGGGGCAGGGAGCATCCTGAGCTGCTGCAGGATTTGCCCCTCAGACCCTCCCATTCAGGCTGGGGCTAAGGGTGATGCTGGCTGCCCTTCCTCCCCAGGGCTGGAGATATTTTGCCTTCTTGTTTCTGCAAAGATTCTGCCACTCAAATAATCTGATAATAGTGTTTTCTGCACACTGTCATTTAGGAGCCCAATGGCAGCTCCTTTCATCAGGAGAAAGGCTGTAATTATGTGTCATTACCCATGGGCTATGATTTTTCTCCCACTACCTAGAGTTGTTTTTTTCTTTCAAGCAGTGCTTGGATATTTATAGTGGAAAAAAAAAAAAAAAAAAAAAAAAAAAAAAAAGCCACAGCCAGCAACAAAACAATCAGGATAAGGACTTTCCCCTGCAAGGGTATAAGTTGAAAGCAGTGCAAAGCAAACTCTGCCAGGGGCAGAGCCTGGAAGGAAGGACTCGGGCAGGTGGGTCCTTGTGTTGTTTCCCAGGCTCTGGTGAGGGGGGGCTCCAGCAGACCCCTCCTCTTCACCCAGGGCTTTGGATCCCCCAGATTTGGAAGGAAGGTGCTGTCCCCAAGGTGCTGTTGGAAAGTGGAGTTTCTAGGATGAGACATGGACACAGAGGGCAGGGGGAACACTTGGGATGCAGGCAGAAGCTCCTGCCCAGCTGATGGAGGGCCAGGACCTCACTGCACCCATCCTGGTAGCAACCAGGGTCTGCAGCCCTTTCCAGAGGAGCTTTCTGGGCACATAAAGGTATTTTGGAAGCTGATTTTCCTCAGGCTCCTAGCACAGGCTGCTGGTCCCCTTTAACACAAGTTTTCTCCCAGTTCTCAGGCTGTTTCCTGTCTAGACAGCCCTGGAGAAGCTGCTGTATTTATAGAGCAGGGCAGAGAGCTGTGCCCATAGCTCTGCCAAACCCCTGAGCTCGATGCTGCTGGTGAGGCCGGACGAGGATTCCTCCCACACTCTGGAAACAGGAGGAGGAAGGCAAAGCAAACCACAGACAGACCCTAAACTCTCTAACCCCCTCCAGATTGCAAACAGCTCCTCTTGCCTTCCCATCCAGGACCACTGGGCTCCTCCTGCCCTTTCCCCACTTCCCAAACAGCCAAGTTTCTCCATCCCTGCCTGGAGGAGCATCGCTCCCAGGGCAGCACCATGGTTCCCATTGGGCCAACACACAGTCTGCCCTTCCAGAACCTTCCAGAACACTAGAGCACTCCTGTCCTCCCCCATCTCTTGTTAGGGGCAGCAGAAGACACATACCTGCTCCCACACCCCCTCCCCACTGCCCTCACCTGCAGTGTCCCCAGGCAGGGACTGGCTCAGCATTGTCCTGGCAGCCTCCTCCTCCTCCTCCTCCTCCTCCTCCCACCTGGGGCAGGTGGGTGTTGATGCAGGAGAGCAGCAGCTGCTCAGGTGCACACCATCTCCCTGGACTGGATTCTGATTGTTTAATTATTTTGGGGTTAACCCTATGGGGAGCTGGCAGCCCTCCTGGTATGCTCACCCCACCAGTTGTAAAATACGTACCCTTCCCTTTGCTGATCTCCAAGAAGGTTTTAAGTCCTGGTTTAAGTGCTTGGTGCTAAAGGACACGGGGCAGAGCACAGCCTGGCCCAGGAGATGGCCCTGGACACCTCACAGGTGGGTTTGGTGCCACAGGGTGGAAGCTCCCATCCCCGCTGCTCAGCACGGAGAGGGACAGTGGGGGCCATGGCCAGGAGGGCTGTGGTGTGGGAAGCCCCCCAGCCTGGCCTGGCTGGCAGTGGTGAGAGGAATTAGAGGAACAGAAGCCGAACTGGGCTTCCAGGAAGCTTCCCCATGATGGATTTACAGGCACGGTGCCCTTTTTACAGGAGTTCACACTGAAAACAAGCTGCAGATGCTCTCCTTGGGGTCTGCAGCAACGAGACCAGATTTACTGCTGCCGTCTCACCGGGAAGCAGGGGGGTCAGGGGCTGCACCCACCACTCCCAGTGCTGCAGATACTGGGGATGACATTGCAGAGCCCCCCAACCGCCCCATGGGGGGGGACTCGGTCTGTCCCCCCCGGCCACCCCCAGCTCCAGGCACACAAGGGCACACAAGGGTCTCTCTGTGCAGAGCCAGCCCGTGCCCGTGCCGGGGGCAGAGGTTTTTTCTCTGTTGTTCCTGAGAGACCTCAAGGTCAGGAATGAGCAGGGGGAGCGTGGCGGGGTGGCTGCAGGGGGGAATTTGACACATTGAGGGGGGCCCTTTTCCTGGGGGTGTCTGCCTGAGTCCTGGGGCTTCCCTTATTCCCTGGGGCTGACACGGGGCTGGGAAATCTCAGCTTGAGTGTTGGACTGAGTCTTGGCCAGACCCTGCTGCAAACCATCCCTCCCTCGTGGCTCTGCCCAGCCTGTGTCCCCTGGTCCCATCCTGCTGCAGGGCTGGGGGGTGGCAGCAGCACAAAATGCAAACAGCCCTCATCAGAGCAGACAGAGGGGTGACCCAGTGGCTGCGGGGTGTCAGCCTGGCTGCTGACCCACTGTGGCCCTGTCTCCTCTCTGACAGCTCAGAAACTGTCACCCTGCCTGTGCCCTGTTCTGTAACGAAGGAAAATTTATTCTGAATTGTCATGCAAATCAGAAACCATGAATTGTCATGTCCAGCCCGGGAGGCTGGAAGGGTGGGTGCCCATGCAAGGGTCTCTCTCTGGTTGACAGTGTCCAGGCAAAACAGTCCCTGCCCTCCAGCCAGGCACTTCCCAGACTGGATAATCATCTCCCTGTTTGTGTAACCTGACAACCTGCCCATGCCAAGTGGCCCAAATCTTCCTGTGGATGCCCCTTGCCCCGGGCTGCCTGGACACAGCTCTGCAGGATGCTGGGCCACCTCGGGTGACAGGGCATGTGGGGACAGTGGCTGCTGAGACCAGTTCCCACAGCTGCCTGTCCTGCCCAGGGACTTTTCTTCTCCAGAGCCACACATTCCATGGCTCCTGCCTGGTGGTGCCTGGAGCTGCTCTGGTACAGATACAGAGGAGCCAAAACGTGGAGCAGTAGCTGGAAGCCAAACTCTGTCCCTGTGTCCCCAGATTCCCAGGACAGCCTTAGGTGCAGCTTCAGCCCTGGCCAAGAGGAAACACTGAGCCAAAATTCCCCAAACCTACCAAAATTCACCAAACATGCAATCTCGTCCATCAATGCCCAGTGCAGGCACACTGGGAGGTGGAGCAGAAGATTTTGAAAGGGTTCCTGGAGCACACGGAGGGATGCAAAGTCCCCTGCCCCCATCACAGCCCTGTCACCTCCATCACTGCCGGGCAGGATGCAAACCTGGGTAAGGAAGGAAAGACCCCGCATCTGGGAGCATCCCTGCCTGCCAGGGAACTGCCAGTGGGCTGGGGAAAACAAGGAGATTAGCGCTGGGTTTGGAGCTGGTGTGAAAAACGACTCCGGTCTCTGAAGGGGTAAAGCTGCTGTTCCTCTCCCGGGCACCGGGACCGCGGAAGCAGATTCAAAGTTTAATCCCTTCCGCCTGATCCTTCTCGTTAGGCAGAATGTAATTAAGGGGAGGGAGAGGCGCTGCCGGGCTGGTTGTGCTCCGGGGTCACGTCGGAGAACAGCGGGGCACCAACTGCCGCGGGGAGAGGAACTGGGGGGCACCGGGAGCCTTGGACCACCGAACCCTCCTGGGGCTGGGCTGGGGGTCCCCAGGGCCCCTCGG
>JAAWXA010000052.1:709267-736602 GCA_038090715.1 Florisuga fusca
GGGGGGGGTCAGAGTGCCCCCCCCCTCCCTCTGCAGAGTCCCTGCAGGGAGCCCCCCGGGCTGTCCCCACTGCACCGGCCCCTCCCCACCTGTCACCCGCCGGCTCCGCGGCCTCGCTGGAATAAAAGGGGCCATTTATTTGAGGAGTGCTAAATAACTCAGCGTGGCCCTGCTGGACTGGCTGAAGACACCCCTGGCTGTCCTCGGGAATTCTCCCGGGGTGCCAGCTCCAAAGGCAGCTGTGGTGGGCCTTAGATCTTTATGGCCAGTAAAGGGGTCCGTGCCTAATTTATGCCCCTCCTATAATTTACAGCCTCTTTACAGCTGCTGTAAAGTGACCTATAAATCATGGGCAACATCATAGGCCAGAGACAAAGCCCAGCATCGTCACCTGCCAGCTGGCCAGAGCAGGGAATGGTGCCTGTCTGGGGACAGAGAGGGGCTGAGCCTGTGGCAGGTACATCCAGGCAGCAGCCAGGCACTGGGAGCACTGGTCCGGGTTTATAGCTGCAATCCAGCCAGCTCAGTGCGAGGGGGATGTCTGGGGACGTGGCAGCATGGACAGCCCAAGGTCTTGTCCACCTTCACCAGGCCATGGTGCAGGGGCACACGGTCCCTCGGGATGCTGCAGCCTCATCCCAGGGGATGTTGGCCTTGGGCTTCCCAGAGGAGCTGCAGGGGCCCAGGGCACTGGGTTTGTCTCCCTGGCTGCAGAGGTGAATTCTGCAGAGCTCGGAGCACCACAGCCAGACAGGAGCACCCACGCCACCCTGCAGCACCCAGAAGACCCCACTGTGCCCCTCGTTGGCTCTGCTCTCCATCTGGCCAGAGCTCTGCAGGCTGGGGACCAGCAGCTCCTCATCCCCTCATGGCTGCCTCTGCAGACCCCCTGCAGCACGTGGCCCCCTGGCCCCCCCAGGCAGGGCTGGCAGATGTGACCTCCAGGGTCACTGGGGTCCTGGTGGGGTCTGGGGTGGGACCGAAGGGAAATTCGGTGGCTTTGAGCGGAGGCGCTTGCGGAGGATTCTGCTGCCAGAAAGGGCTGAGTCAGGAGCTGGTGGGGAGGAAGCACAAACCCCCAAAGCCGCTGCATCCGAGCTGGCAGGAGGTGGTTTGTGCAGAGGCTCAGGGCCCATCCCGTGGCCACAGCCCGTGTTGGCTTTGGCAGGGTTGGGGTTCCTGTTGTGCAAACCCCGGGGGAGAAGGGGGCTCGGGCAGGCACTGTGTTCCCAGCACAGCAGCTGCCCGTGTGCCCAGGGGTCTGGGCAGAGCAGGTGCTGCTGGGGCTCCCCTGCTCCTGACATCAGCAACTGCAAACACTGGATGTGCTCGGGGAAGGTGCTGTGTGTGTCCCATGAGGTGCTGAGACTCAGGTGGCTGTGTCCCTCAGGGAAATCCCACGGGGTGAAGCACAGAGTCTGCAGGATCCCACAGGATGCAGGAGGGAGGGCAGGAGGACACTCAGCCCCATGGATGGACTCTGCAGCTTCCTCCAGTCCCTTATGTACGTTCCTATTTTTGCCAGGTGACAGGCCTGTGACCCGGGAGCACGGCCCCTGGGCTGGGTCCATGTCCTGGGTTTGCACCCATTCCTGTTCCTAAAAACCTGGCTTGGCACTGGTCTTGTTTCTTGCCTGGGCTTTAAATAGCAGCCCTGCTCATCTGTGTTCCTGCAGACAGAGCTGTGTGTGTGTTTATATTTATATGCACGGATTACAAACTACAACAGCCTGCAGGAAAACACAGGTGGTATTTTTAGGTGACAAAACTAAAGGGATAATGGCCCAAACTTACATCTGGAGGCACTTGGCTGCTGCCTGGTGGGGTCCAACCCCAGGCTGCATAAAGCAGCAGAAGGTGGGGGTGTCTCCAGGGACAGTCGGGGGGTAATGCCATCTCCCAGCTGCACCAAATCTGGTGGCATCTCTGGCAGCACTGCTGAAACCAGCTGTGGTGGGAAGAGGTTTTGCTCTCAGTTGTGAGACTATGGAAACATTTGGTGGGCAGGAGAGGACTGCTTGGTCGTGTCCAGCACCCTCAGCTGCCACAGACCACGGTCACACCCGGAGAGCAGGATGAGGCCGGGTGCTGAGAGGAGCCTGGGGCTGGGGTTGCTGGGCTGAAGATGCTGGTAGGCATCTGGGGCTGGGCTGTGGAGCACATTTCTGAGATGTTTTCAGGTTATTTTGGTTAAAAAACAACAAAGTAGAAAGCGAAATTTTATCTGCAAGAGAGAATGTGAGGTTTTAGAAAAAAAAAACCTGCGGTTTTTCTGTTCTGTTGTTGTGACAGGAAGGCCAGGTCTGTGTGAAGGATCTCCATGTCTCCTCACTGCTCCCATACCCCCACGGCTGTGCCAGCACCCACCATCACCCTCAGCACATCCCACCCACTGGATCAGCCCCAGGCACTGCTTCTCCTGCCCCCAGCTTGGCTCGGCTGCCCCACCNGAGACAAACCCAGTGCCCTGGGCCCCTGCAGCTCCTCTGGGAAGCCCAAGGCCCCCCTGCCCCCCCGGTCTGGCTGGGCTGAGCCCTGTGCCCACTCTGCTGCACCCCAAGGCACAGCACAACAATTATCTTTTGGCTTCTGTGGCTTTGCACAAGCACTTGCACAGGGAGTCCCAGTGGCTCTGAGGTGGCCACTGATGGTTTTGGTGGCTGACACAGCCCCACAGAGGTTCAGCAGAGTGGCACCATCCCACCTTGAGCTCAGGGGCTTGCTCCTGGCTGAGCCTGAGCAGGAGGTGCCTGTAGAGTTTTGGGGGTGTTTGTGTTGCAGCTGCCGTGTTCCTGCTCCAAACCTCTGTGAAATTTTGGGAAGGGCAGGGACTGCAGCAGCGGTTCCCAGATGGCTCCTGGGAAAGATTCGGCTCTGGCAACTCCTCACAAACCTGCTCCCAGAAAGCGGGTACCCTGAGGCCTTGCCCTGCGGGGGGGTGCCCAAAGCGCTGCCCTCAGAGGGGGAGCAGGGCAGCAGTGGGGTACGGGAGATCCCTTCACCCCTGCCTAGGCCGTGGGCCCGAGGACGCGGTGAGCATCCCGCCACGCACAGAGCCACATCCCGGATCGGGGGCCTGAACCGCCCGCAAACGCGGGGGGGACCCCGGGACCTTCAACGGCGGCCGGGGGGCTGGGATCGGGGGGACGGCTCAACGGCGACTACAAGCCCCATCAGGCCGCTGAGGAGGAGGAGGAGGAGGGGGAGTGTGTNCCGGCACCTGGGAGAGGGCACCGGGGCATCGCTTTGTGCTCCGCTCGGCGCGGGATCGATCTGGGACCTGGGGCTCGGAACCCACCCGCTCCGCTGCGCCCGTGGCGGGCCCGCTCCGCTGCGCCCGTGGCGGGGCAGCTCGACGGCGGCCACGGCCCGTTGGTACCGGGGGGCGGAAAGGAGGAGGCTCCGGTTTGCGGCAGCTGGGGGGTTGCAAATACCGGAGGGGCTCCGGTTTGTGGGCGCTGGGGGTCTGCGGGCTCCGGGACCGTCCGGTGTGCGTGTGTCGGGGGTCTCGGTTTGCAGCCCCCCAGGGAGGCAGCAGAAGGGGTCTCGGTTTGCAGCCGCTCGGCGAGCGGCGGTTCTGTAACGCGGCGGTTCTGAGCCGGTCCTTCGGACCGAGCCCAGTCTCGAAACTCCGTCCGCAGCCCCGGCCCCGACGCGGGCTTGGGACCGAGGCCCTTCGGTTTGCGGGGGAGCCCGCTCGGGGGCTGGGGGCCGTTTTTCGAGTTGTTGCCTGATCCCTTTTGCCAAAAAGTGACTGAGCGGGAGCCTCGCGGATTCCAGAAGAAGCTGGAGAAGGAGCTGGGTTCGTGTTTTTTTGAGGTCTCGGGTCCTGGGGGCGTTGCGGTGGTAGACGGGGACAGAGGTGCTCGGAATAACGCGGTCCTGGAGTTTACGTTTCCCTTTGTGTTTGCTGCCCGCGGGGAGGTGGGGACTCGAGAGCCGCCTTTATCCAAACTCTCTGCGGGACTCTGGGAATCGCCCCGGTTTGGACGTGGCGGAGGCGCAGGGAGCAGCGCGATAACCCCGGCTGTGGCACCGGCCCGGGCTCCGGGTGGTGTTTTGGGCTGGGTTCCGGGTGGTGGTTTTGGGCCATTTTTGGGGCCGTGAGCTGCGGTCGCAGCGGGCTGGCCTGGTGCTGGAAGGAGCAGTTTGGGTTACACGCCGAAGCTGCCCCGCGATTCCCTTCTCTGCCCGGATTCTTGGGATTCTGCCCCGTGCCCCCGGCGTCACGGCCGACTGATGCAGCTCCTTCCCGGCAATGTTTAAACTTTGGCACAAACCGCCTGGCTTAATCGAGCGGAGGGGGCTCGGAGGCTGCCAGCGTCCCAGCCCGAGCGAAATTGGGATTTGTGTTCAGGCGGAGGCGGCGATTTGCTCTGGCTGGAGATCTCTGGGTGCCGACCAGCTGGATGCGGGTGTGCGTGCCGAGGGGTGGGGGCGCGGGGGGCAGCCCCCCTGCCCAGCCCGGGGATGCTGCCGGAGCGCGGCCCCCGCACACCGTGCTGGCCAGCAGCCATTTTCCCCCCTCAAGAGCACTTCCTCCCTTAATCTCTGCAGTGGCTGGCATGCACTGTTGCCTTTTCGTTGTGTTGCTTGGAGGGGATTAAAATAAACAGTGCTTGTCCTGGCGGGTGAAGGCAGGAGCTGTGTGGTGGGGAATGAGCATCCCATGGCTCAGGGGGTACGTGTGCTGAAGCAATTTGTCCTTCCCCTCCCTGCAGCTTTCCTTGGGAGAGCTGAATATAGCAGAACCTCCATCCAGCTTCATCCTGGGCTGGATAACATTCCTCTGTCCCTACCAGGGGATGGCAGGCTGTGGTTGTGTCCCAGTATCCCTGTCCTGGACCAGTCTGATGCCAGAGCAGTCAGTGGTACCAGCCCAGTGGAGATTTTTGGGTATCAGCAGATGCTTTGCAAGGCTCAAATTCAAGCCCTCAGGTAGAGATCCTTGAGTTTGTGGGTACTCTTTCAGTTTTACTGGGTTTATAGAGATCTGTGGGTGAGGCTGGGCCTTTTCTTATCCTTTCCCCTGCTGCTGGATGCCCAGAGTGTGTGGTGAGCCCAGTGCTGGAGCTTCCCTGAGCTGTAAGGCCTCATGGCAGGCTGCAGCACACACAGTGGGAAGGGTTAATGCTGGATGTGTGCTGCACAGTTGGATATTTATTTTTCCAAGCCTGCATCTGCTTTAAGCATTAGTTTTTTCCCTATAGTTACATTTGCAGTTGTGTTTGCTTTTTATTTCAACAAATACTTGGTTCCCGACCTGAGCTGCAGCTTGGAGCAAGGAGCACTGGGCAAGGGAAAGGCTTTTCTCTGCATTGCTTACAGGTTTTGCCTTTGGCATCCCCTTCTTCCCCAAGGGCACTTGGAGGGCTGCTTATGTTAACCCTCAGATAAAAACTGGATGTCCTTTCTGCATTTTGGAGCTGGAAGGTATCTGTGCCAGGCAAGGTCTCCCACTGGCAGCCACCACCTCCCCACCTCGAGGGATTTGTGTTCCTGCATGGGGTGCAGCCCCCCTCTGGGGCTCCTGGAGTCTTGCAGACCCGGGAGCTGAGCTCAGGCTCTTCTCTCTGTAGACTTTGGCCTTGCCCTCTTGTTTTTCTGCCTGCTGCCTTGCACACTGGTGTCTGGTGCACCAGAGGCCTGCAGGATGCTCTGACATGGTGGGAGCTGCACAGCCCAGCCCTGCTCCAAGAGGGAGGGGGTGGCTGCACCAGTGGAGGCAAAGCCTGGAGCCTTCCAGCCCCAGCAGCAGCAGCTCCCTGCCCTCAGCCTGCTCCCGGGGCTCAGACCGGGGCTCCCCTGCGGGATGGCTCCATCTCCAGGTGCCCCAGCCATGCACCAGCTCCTGCTTTTGGCACTGTGGACGCATTCCCGGGGATGAGCCACATGACGGGAAGGGGCTTCCCCGCTACACTCAGCTCTGGAACGTTCAGCACCGGCTGACGCCCGAGCTGGGAAGGTCCCGTTTTGTGTCGTGTCCCCGGGACAGCTCACGGGTGACTCAGGGGGGTGGGAGAGGTGCAAGCGCAGCCCCCGGGGGCCCCGAGGAGTCAGGTTGTACGAGGCTGATGCTCCCCAGCACACAGGCGTGAGGAGGGGGCGTGAGGGCACCCACCCGACACAACCTGTGCCCTGTGCCCCGGGGAGGGTGCGCAGGTGGGCGCGGGGCTGTCCCGGTGCTGCTCCGAAATAGCTCAGTGGGTGTAATGGCCGCTGTAATTGCAGCCTCGCAGAAACGTCTCCGAGGGGCACTTGGCCCTGGCTCCTCTCTCTGCTGCCGTTTTTAGTTGTTTGAGTCCAGCCCCGAGCAGTAAATTGCAGCGTGGCGGGGCCGTGGGGAGCGGGGACGGTGCCCGGCGGGGTCTGGAGACCCACCCTGCCCCAGCTGCCTCCTCCCGGCCCGATGGTTTCCTGTTGGGGTTGCTATAAAAGCCGTGCAAACACGGAGAGGAGCCGTGCCGTTGTTTGCACAGGTAGGACCCCACTCCCCACTTCCTCGCCTCCCTCCCGAGCCCCGGGGGTGCGGGGGCTGTGGGGGTGCAGGGCTCCCTTTTCCCCTGGGAGGAGGGGTCTGTGCTGCCCCTTCCCTTCAGCACCCACTCCTCTGAACACCAGGATTTCCTCAGGTGCTGCTGAGCCTGCTCGGGAGCTGGCAGGATGTGTCCCTGTCCTGCCCCCCCCTCACCACAAGAACCTGCTCAGCTGCTTTGCCCCCCCAGCACTCCCCAGACAGGGATGAGGCAGATCCCGAGTGCTGGAAATGCCAGAACAGCAGCGAGGACAATAGGAGACAAGGAGAGAGGGGAAAAAAAATCCCCCGGGCAATTTTCTGCAGGTTTCTATTTAACCTGAAGACAAAGAGTGGCTTTGTGAGGGGAGGGATGGAGGCTCTGCATGGAAATTTTTTGGCTTTTTCCCCTTAACTAGGGTTGGTTTTTTTTACCTCCTCCAAATTTAGGTAACTATAAAATGCNTCCCTCCCTCCAGCCCTCCCTCCTCTCGGGGGCCCACGCAGACGCTCCGCATTAGGACATGTTCCGGGGAGCATGTGCTGTCGATAAACAAAACTACTTAGAGACAGAAAATAATTTCCAGAAATACCGAGGGCTTTTTTTTTTTTTTTTCCACGAAGAATTCCACCTCCCCCTTCCAAACCCTGAGAAACTGTTAACATTCAATAACTATTCTAACGCACGCTGCCTGGCGCTGGTGTTTGCTGGGTGCTGCTTTTCCCTTCCCTACTGCTTGATCCAAATATTTTGGGTCCCAAATGCTCTTGTTCTGGTCAGAGCAAGAGCCAGGGCAGGGAGGAGGCATCTGGAGCCCCCAGACCTGCACTCCAGGTGGGCTTCCTCAGGCTACAGAAACTGCTCAGGGGGTCTGAGCACCCTGGGCAGCCCCCAGTGTTAAACCAGAACCTTCTGGGCCTGGATCTGGCAGCTGCTCAGCCCATCCACAGGAGAAAAAAAGCACTTTGGGAGAAGAGGAGCAAAGGGTCTTTCTCCCTTTCTGGGACAGCAGAGGCCGTGCCTGGGGTGTCCCAGAGCTCTGACGGCTCAAGTGCGTGGAGAGGATGAGTAGCACCTTATTACTCACTACAATTATTACTCACTGTTTTGAACAGCTCAGACTTTACCCAGACGTCCCGTGGCAGAGGGAAGGGCTTGTTCTGGTGGCAGGTTGGGAAGAGCTTGGCACAGGGCTCTGGGGGGCACGAGTCGGTCCAGAGAGGAATGGGGTGAGCTCTGGGTGCTCAGCCAGGGCTGTGGGGCACAGAGGAATGGCTGCAGCCCGGGGAGATGCTCTGCCAGAGCCTGGAGGAGGGTTTTTAGGATGGTATCACCCTGTCCACAGCCTGGTCCTTGCACTTTTCCTGGAGCATCCGCCGCCAGCCGGATCGGTGCGGCTGTGCTGGGGTTGTGCAATTCCCTGGGCAGGGATCTTGCCAGTGAGCTCTTCAGCAAAGCCCAGTGGGACAATTAAGGATGGCCAGTGTCAGGACCTCCATCCCAGGCTGCTGCCAAGTTGCAGATGTGTCGCGGGGGTGGAGCAGAGGGGTTTGCTCACATCCAGGCTGCTGGGAGCAGTTTGCCAGGGGTGGCTGGGCTTGGGCTTTGGCTCCAGTGTTCCCCTTGAACGTGTTTTGGCAGAGCTCCACGCTCCCAGTGTGGTGGGAAGGAGGGATGAGTGGACATCCCTGGGGCACCCTAAACCAGGGTCTGGCTCTGTTGGGTCTCCCTCTGCCAGAGCCCTGCTCTGATGCCTCCCTGTGTGGAGCCATCCCCTGGCATGGGAAGGGGGAACAGGGACCCAAAGGGACAGGCAGCTGGAGAGCCCAGCGTGAGAGCTGGCAGAGCTGAGAGCAAATTGCAGTGTTGGCCATGGAAGCCGGGGGATTTCTCCCCGAACAGCTCTGAAAACAGCTGTTGGTGGAAAGAGATCTGCACGTGGGAGCAGGGCCAGGGCGCCGGCTAACCCCTTCGGCTCTGAAAAGCCTCTCTATGGGGGCAGCTGTGTGCATGCCCTATAGATCCTATAGGGGATGGAGGAGGGTGGGGTTTGCTGCTTCACTGGGGGCACGTGGGGACGTGGACAATGTTGGTTTTGGGTCTGGAAACATGGGATTTGTCACAGCCAAGTCTTGGGTCAGCTGTGTGCTGGGAGCAGGGTGCTGCTGGTCCTCTGGGGCACCAGGCATTTTGATCTGCTTGGGAGTTCTCTGTTCAGCACACATGAAGTGCAGGGAGGGGAAGGCAGGAGAGCAGAGATCTCCATTTCTCTCACTGGCATTTGAACATTCCTCCCACCGTTCTGGGAGATTTTGCTCTGCTCGTTCTGCTTCGCCAGCGGTTTCACTCTGGACACATCAGCGCTTTTATGCAGGAAAATGTGACCCCAGCAGTCAGCCCTGGGTCACATCAGGCTGCAGAGGGGCCCGGGGGGACCTGCCACCCGGGGTCTGGGCCATGTCCCCGTCTGGGCTGGATGCTTGAGGAGCGTGGCCACGCACATCCCAGTGCTGTACAGGGCGGGAGGGATGGGTGGTGGGGTGTGGGGGGTCCCTCTCCCCTGCCCTGACTCTGCTTTCCTTATTCACAGCTCGGGGGAGACACACACCCCCTCCCCGTGCCCACCCGGGGTCCCCATGGAGTGGGAGTTGCGGATGGCAGTCGCTGAGCAGTAGCTGCAGCAGTGGGATGTTTACCTGGAGGTGCCTCATCCTTTGGGCTGTGCTGGTCACAGCCGCGCTCTCCGCTGCCCGCCCGGCCCCCACCCTGCCCGACCAAGGTAAGAACAGCAAACCACGGCGGCTGCTCCCTCCTCCTGAGGGATTTTTGGTGGTAGCATCACTGGTGTCCTTGCAGGAGGCTGGTGCAAGGTCCAGCCAGGGGCAGGGGGACACCCTTAGGAGCTGCTGGTGGGGATGGAGGCATCTGGGGGGCTCAGAGCAGTTTGTGCAGGCAGGGGAAGGAGGATGTGTGGTTCCAGGATGTGAGGACCTTTTAAACTGTCAGGAAAACTGTGGCAAAAGCCCCCAAGTTTTAGTTTTGGAGGATGCAAAGCCCTGGGGGCTCGGTCCCTGGCAGGGGATCACTGCGTGCCATGTCACTTGCTTCCCTGTGACAACCTGCAGTGTGGGACACGAGTGAAGCTTTGGTCCAGCCCTCCTGCCTCTGCTCGGGGCTGATCCAAGAGTTTCAAAGCCGTGGCCTTCCCCTGGGTGAGGCAGAGAATGAACAGACCTAGCACTGCCATGCAGGACTTCTGACTTAACCACCTTTTGGTTTTAATTACCCGAGAATGTCTGGGCTGTGGGGTACAGCTCTCATTTTAAGGCTCACTCCCCTTTCCCTCTTCCTCCCACCAAGAGGTTGGTGCTGCTGGCACAGCCTGGAGCTGCGTGGTGCCCTGGTGAGCAGCAGAGCTCCCTGTGCTTCCCAACAGCTCAGAGGTTGGGAATGGGGCTCAGGGACCTGGCACCAGCTGGGGGGGACAGCTGGGAGACTGAGTGACACCAGGGACAGCAGGTACCCCGGGTGTGGATACATCCCGTGGGGTGGCTGGAGCTGTGCAGGGTCCCTGGGGAGCTGCAGGCTCTGGGAAGGATCCAGGGGGAGCATCACTCGCCGGTGCCATCTCTGAGCTTTTCCTCCCAGTGTGCCCGTTCCCCCCTGTGATAACAAAGCTCTTGGCAGCAGTGAACATTCTTCTCTGGAGATTGCTCTTCCTGGAAGAGCTTCCCTGGTGGCATGTGGGTTAAAGATGGCTCTTGTGCTGCTGGGAGATGCCCCAGCAATGGTGTTGGGAAGGCTGTCTGGGTGTTTGGCCCTGATTTGAGCTGAGGTGGGTTTTGGTGTGCTTAGGGAGCCCTGCAGTCCCGGGGGGGGGTTTGGGGAGCAGCATCAGCAGTGGAGGAGGAGAGGCTAGAGAGGAGGGAGCTGGTTCCTCGCCAGCCTCATGCCAGGGCTAACAATAACCACTGGAAACGTTTCCCGACACGGTTCTCACCAGGGCAGCCCAATTAGTGCCACAGCAGGAGCCCGGCTGGGGCAGAGCCCGGCCCTTGGCTCCGGGGCTGGCTGGTGGGAACAAAATGTTCCCAGCAGGACACGCGGGATGGGAAGAGCCGGCCCTGGGCCAGGACCTGTGGCTGTGGCTGTGCCACTGGCACCTTGCAGGTCACCTGCCAGGGTGGGTTCTGGGTCTGGACCCATGGGGCATCGTGTCTCCCCCTGCATCCCCACCCATCCACCAGCATCACCCACTCTGGCCAGGGGCAGTGGTGACCACACTCTGGTCCCCTCCCTGGTGGAGGCAGCAGCTTCCCTGGACTTTGTTTGGGATGTTTATGGGGTTTCAGTTTACTCGGGCTCTGAGCTAAGCTCCCTTCTCAGGGAGTGAGTAATCCCCCACACCCGGCCCGCAGCCCCGACCTCACTGCCAGGAGGGTTTCCAGCTGCCCCCTGCCTCTCCTCGTGGGGTGGGGAGGGGGCTTGGAGACTCAGCCTTTGTCAGGGGCTTGCTCCTGTTGCTCAAAAATCTGCAGCAAATAAAATATTAATGGCCACTCACTGCATTTTATAGTTACCTAAATTTGGAGGAGGTAAAAAAAACCAACCCTAGTTAAGGGGAAAAAGCCAAAAAATTTCCATGCAGAGCCTCCATCCCTCCCCTCACAAAGCCACTCTTTGTCTTCAGGTTAAATAGAAACCTGCAGAAAATTGCCCGGGGGATTTTTTTTCCCCTCTCTCCTTGTCTCCTATTGTCCTCGCTGCTGTTCTGGCATTTCCAGCACTCGGGATCTGCCTCATCCCTGTCTGGGGAGTGCTGGGGGGGCAAAGCAGCTGAGCAGGTTCTTGTGGTGGGGGGGACGACCTTGGGCAGCTGGTTTTGGGACATGCTGAGCCCAGCCCTGTGCAGGGGACACTTTCCCCATCTGCCCTCTGGAGCAGGAGGGGTGAGAGCAGAGCCCAGGGTGCAGCCCCCCACAAAAGCCTCGGGCCCCTTTGGGGTGGGGGGCTGCCCTATCTCCTGGGGCCACTGGCTGCCTCCTCCTCCTCCATCTCTCCCCTACGCCCCACTCAGTGCTGGCAAAACATGGCACAGGAACATGGGGGTTTCAATTTGCCCCCTGCCCAGCAGCAGAGATGTTTGGGGCAGTTGTAGCCTGGAAAATGCTGTCACCAGCCACAGCATCCCCAGAGGTCGCACAGCAAGGGTCTTTGGCTCATCCCGGGTGGACTGCTGGCCCTTGGCTTTGTCCCCTTCCAGCCGGTGGAGAAGGCATTGTTCCCCTCCCGCCTTTCCCCTCGGATGCTGTCACTCCGGCCCTTAATTGAGGAGAAAAAAAAAAAAAAGTCTTTGGGTTCTTAGTCTTTGGGCAGAGCCGGAGCACTCTGCCGCAGCCTGGGCTGCAGAGCTGCCCCACGGCCAGGGGGTACCGGGAGGGGGGGGTGTCCTTGTGTCTGGGGGCTGCCTGGCTGCCAAACCCCCCACGGGCAGCAGCCTGGGGGCTGCTTAGGAATGGTTTGGGGAGGAAAATTGTCTGCACCGCAGTGAGCCCGGGCAGAGCCAGAGGTTATTGCAAAAAAACCCAAAAACAACCCAACCCAGACACCGGTGTGGATTGAGGGTTGTTTTGTGCCCCCCCGAGCTGGGCAGGACCCCCAGCTGTCCCATGCCGGGGGGGAGGCAGTGGGGGAGTGTCTGTACCCCGAGATGCTGCCCCCGAGAGCTGCTCCCTGCTGCGGAGTTCTGAGTATGGTCGGGGATGTCCCGAGGGGAAAGGGGGGGGATTTACTCTGACAGCTTTGCAAGCTACCAACAGGCCTGTTAATTAAATGCTGCTTCATTTGACGTGAGGGCTGGGAAGTGCTGGACTGTACATAAATCCCCCTCTCCCTGCGGGGAAGGCATCTGGAGACCCCGGGGTGGGGAGAAGCAGCTGCCCCCCAGGGCTGGCTTGGCCAGGGAGAGCCGTGGGTGCCCTGAACCCACAGAAAGAACCGTGGGTGCCTTGAACCCCGCAGGAAGAGCCTGCGGTCCATCGATCTCCAGACACTTGCCCCCGGCGCCTCCTTTGCCGCAGCCTTTCCCAGGGGCAGGGGGGCTCTGCGTGTCCCCCCGGAGCAACCGGGGTGCGGGGATGCTGCTGGGGANAGGGGGGCGAAGGTTAATCTGTGCCGCTCCTCGCCCCAGGGCCGTGCCCTGTGTCCCTGTCCCCGGGGGGGCCATCCCCGGGGGAGCGGGTGACAGTTCCATGCACTTGGTGACACTCTCCATCTGGCCGGCCCTCGGCTCCGCTTTCGGTTCCATTTCAAAGCTGGAACAAAGTAATAAAACAGCGGCGGCTGCTCCGACCCTTGGAGCGTGCATCTACTTTTCGGGGTAGTTGGAAAGCCCAGGCACGGCCCCCCGGGACCTCGGGGGTCCCCACGGTCTCTGAGCCCTCCCGTCCCCAACACCCCGGGATGGGACAAGAGCCAGGCCGGGAAGCCGGTGCGGGACCTCCTCCCTCGAGTTAAAAAGGGAACAGCAGATAGCTGAGCTGTGCCGGATCTAACCTGCCTTGTGCTGCTTGCTGCGGGAGTTTTGTTTGTTCTCCTCCTTTGCTCAAAGGGGGCGGCAGGAATCCCACCTCCCCCAGCGCTGATGTGCGGTGCTGGGAGCACCCAGAGCCAGGGCCTGGGGAGCAGAGCCAAGCGTTTGTCTGGCCCATTAAACTGCTGCTAACGTGGCCAGCCCGGGGCTTGGCGGAGCAGCGGCTCTGCCCAGGGGCTGCACCTGGTGCCTGGGGTTGGGTTACAGAGAAGCAGAACACGAGAAAGAGACATTTGAGGCTGATGGAGTCCAGTGATCAAACGGGCTCGCACTAATTAACATACGTGGCGGGCAGGTCGGTAGCGCGGCTCTCCCCGCCGGCTGCTTTTCCAGGGACTCCGCATTTCCAGGGACACTTGTGTGCATCAGCTGCCATGAGAGCGGGACCGTCCCGGTACCAGCTGCGACATCCTGCTGGCCGTGTCACTACCTGCCTGCAGGCTGTCCCCAGGCACCACCGTCCAAGCCCGCTGGCCCGGCCCCTGCCCTGCCCGGAGGGTGAGCGAACCTGGACATGCTCATTAGCCTGTGAATTCCTTTCCAGGCCGTTCCCACCATGCCGCGTTTTCCGCCTTATCCCCGAGTGCCAGAGATGTGCTTTGGGTTACCAAAGGGCAGGGTCCTGCCTTGCCCTCTGCCTCCCCTCTCCCGTCCATCACGCTCGACGCCTCTGCTCCTCCCCGGTCATGCTGTTAATACAAAACAGCCCCTGGCTCGGAGGGGCTGGGGGAAGGGGCTGCTGCCTTTGAAAGGCGATCTGGCCACACGCCTGCAGACCCCCACCCCCCCCTGTCCCGGCTTCTTGGGCTCTGTGTCCCGAGAGAGCAGTGGCACTTGCACGGGGTGTCCAGGGACTGTGTTCATGGGAAGGGACCTGCCTGAGCCTGGGACGCTCCCTCCCCAGCCCAGGCATCACTCTGGGGTGGCTCCAAGGTTTCCATCCATCCAAATTCCCTCTTTTCCCCCAGGCCACCTCCTCAGTGGCTGGGGAGCAGGGGGGTGGCAGGAGCATCCCTCCCACCCCAGCACGGGCAGGTTTTCCTGCAGACTTCTCTCTTCAGAGGAGCCTGGGGTGGCCCCTGGTGCAGGCTTGGTGACAGAATGACCTCTATGAGCCCTTGGGCCACAGCAGTGTCTTTCTGGCTAGCACTGGTCCTGCACTTGTGACCCGGGACCTGTGCATTTTTCCACATGTGCCATCAGCCTGGGGCAGGCAATGGGGACAGCAGGGGACATTTGTAGGTGGTTGGGGTCCTCAGCAGCTCCAGGAACCTTCTGCAGGTTCTTTTGCTTGATAAGGAATGTCTATCAGTGGCGAGGGGGTGGTGGAGGGAGCGAGGCAGATAAGGCTGTGGCTGCAGTGTTTCATGTTGGTTTGGGTTTTCGTGGCTGTTTTATCGCTCGCTGACCTTGCTCTGTGTGAGGAGGGAATTGAGGAGCACAGGAGGACGTTGTGTTACCGAGTCCCATGGTGTGCAGGGGCAGGACATCACTGCTGCATTGTGTGTGCTGGAAGATTCCTGTGACTAATCACTTGAAACACAAATCCGAGCTGCTAGAAGAAAAACAGGGAAAACAGGATTGCAAACCCAAGACCCTTCCCCCGCTGCCTAAGGGACTCCCACCAGTCTTCACATTAAAACGCCTTGTACCCTCTTACTGATGGATCTGGAGCCCTGGCCTGTGGTCCCCCAGAAGCTGAGGAAAGGGAATTCTGCCCCAGCAGCACCATTTGCCTTCCAGTGCTATGAAAGAAGAAGAAAAGATTCTGGAGCTGCTCGTGGATGTTTTTCCCCATGAAGCTTCTCATCAGCACAAAGGAAAAGTGGCCAGAAAGTAAAGTGCAGATCACAATGTGGTACATGGGAGTTTCTGGAGAGCTGAGTTTCATTTTTGGCAGTAGGAAGATGCTGATGGGTTCTGGGAGGAGCTGCTGGTCCCACCCAGCTCCCGGCCAGCCTGTGCTCCCTGCCTGGCTCCGTAGGGATCAGTGGCCCTCCAGCACACCCACGGGTGCTGTGGGCATTCCTAACTAGCAGATATTTTGTGAATTTCCTTGCTCCTCACTGGGATGGGTCCCCAGGGAGAGCTGTGGCTTTGCTCTTGACCTCATGGCCGGAGTATGGACCCTGCAGGTTGTGTGCAGTCCCTGGGGGTCACAGCCCTCAAACTGAAGCTGGGATGTTTCCAGACCTGGCTGTTCTGCCTGCTCAAGGATTTGTTGGGGTGTTCCAGCCCCAGCTCTGGACCCCTCAGACACAGGGCAGCTGCAACGTGTGGATTTTCAGCAGTGCCCCCGTGGCACCATCAGCTCTCAGCCTCCCCGGGGCTGTCCTGCAGAGGGAACACTGCATCCCTCCAGGGTGCTGCTGAGCAGCTCTGACCCCTGAGAGCATCATCCACAGCAGTGCTCAGGACCCAGGGCTGGGAACACCCTCCCATGGTGCTCATTCTGCTGAACCTCCCCATGGCAGGGAGCTGCAGCAGCACAAACCCTTCCTCCAGCTGTCAGAATTTGAAGGGATGATTTGAAACCACCTTCACCAGGACCAGGAGGGCCACTCACCCAGCACCCTGCAGGGCAATGCTTGAGGACAGAGCCATGCCCGTGCTGCCAGGGCCTGGAGAGACAAGATCACGTAGCAGAGGAATGGAGAGAAAGGATCTTTGTGCTGCTGACACAAGTGTGGCCACAGGGAGCAGCTGCAGGGTGGCTGCCAAGGGGGACACTGTGGCTGGCACCTGTTTGTCCAGAGCTCCCTGGGATGACCTTTCCCAGCGATGCCACTCTTGCAGCCCCTCACTCCCTTCCCTCCCCACTGTCCTGCTGCAGCCCCCTCCTCTCCCTGCCCTTCCTGCCCCCCCAGCTCTCTAACCAGAGCCAGGCTCCTGGTGGCATGGGGACCCTGGCCCGCTTTGCTGCAGTGGCAGAGCCAGGCAGGGATCTGGGGTTCTCCTGGGAGAGGCCACATCCTGCCCAAGCAGTCAATGCTCTGCCTGAGATGTCCCAAGGTGCCCATTTCTCCCTCGTTTCACAGCCACTGCCTTGGCATGCTCCCTCCAGGCTGAGCAAGAGACCCAGGGGTGGGGGGAACTTTCAAACCAGCCACCGAGCTGGGGAGAAGCACTGGGTGCTGCTTGGGGTGCTCGCAGCCTCTGCCTCTGCCTCCCCCTGCTCTGCAGCCCCTGCCCCGGGCAGGCAGTGCTTGGGAGCATCCCAGCAGTGCATGGCTCCTCATTAACCCAGAGCCTTGGTGGCAGCAGCAGCAGCAGCAGCAGCAGCAGCAGCAGCAGCAGCAGCAGCATGGTTTCCTTTCGTCTCTTTTCTCCTTTTTTTTTTTTCCCCCCCTTTTTTTTCTCCTTCTCCTAACTCCTCCAGTTCTACCCAAAGCAAAAATCGAAGTGGAGTCCTACTCAGCCCACCCCGGTGACCTCCTCCAGCTGCGCTGCCAGCTGAGGGATGACATCCAGAGCATCAACTGGGTGCGTGACGGCGTCCAGCTGGCCGAGAACAACCGCACCCGGATCACGGGGGAGGAGGTAGAGGTCAGGGACGCGGTGCCCGAGGACTCGGGGCTCTATGCCTGCATGACCAACAGCCCCTCGGGGAGCAAGACCACCTACTTCTCCGTGAACGTCTCAGGTTTGTAGCAGCCTCGGGCAGGCAGGGAAGGGGCAGCCCCAGGGCCGGGCTGTGGAGCCAGGAGCGGGCCGTCCCGCACCAGCACGCCTTTGCATGCTGCCCCCGCACCCGCACCGGCCCCGCCGTGAGTTTGGGGTGGACCCGAGGTTTTGGGGGTGCCTGGAGGAGTTCCCGGTGTGGTGACATCCCGGCGGCTGCGGGGCAGGGAGAGGCAGATGGAGGTTGTTGTCTGTTTGTCTGTGCGCTGGGGTGAGCCCGGGTCCAACGTTGGTGCTGATGGAGCGTGAGGCTGGAGGAGAACCAAGGCTCGAGGTCGGGAGGTGCTGCCTGAGGATCAGGGGCAGCTCTGTGCCCTCAGGGTCTCGGAGGGGTTGGTGGCCCCAAGCACGGGGCGAGGAGTCCTGCTTGGACACGTGGCATGGACCCCGAAATCACCTCTGGGGGGCAAAGTGCTCCGGGATCCCCTCGGGCTCTCACACCGGGACGGCAGCACCGGGGGGCACGCACGGCGCTCACCCGGGACCCCCACACATCCCCACCCAGCACCATCCCCCAGCACCAGCCCACGGGGGAAGGGAAGGGCCCCCCCACAGCCCTTCAGCCGGGCCGTCTCTTCTCTTGCAGACGTGCTCCCCTCTGCAGAGGATGATGATGATGAAGATGATTCCTCCTCGGAGGAGAAGGAGGCGGATAACACCAAACCAAACCGTACGTGCCAGATGGGGTTCCCCCGGGTGCTGCCCTGGCCTTTGGGGGGTCAGCATTGCCCAGGGGTGCAGAACGGCTGACAAGGGTGGGCAGGGGCTCCGTGGCCGGGGTACCCATGGTGATCCCCCCACCCTGCTCCCCAGAGGCCATCGCTCCCTACTGGACCTATCCCGAGAAGATGGAGAAGAAGCTCCACGCCGTCCCCGCTGCCAAAACGGTGAAGTTCAAATGTCCCTCGAGTGGGACCCCCAACCCCACCCTGCGCTGGCTGAAGAATGGCAAAGAGTTCAAACCCGACCACCGCATCGGGGGCTACAAGGTACCCGGGCTGGGGGGGCTGGGGGGCAGCCCCAGGGCTCAGGCTCTGCTCACCTTGAGGGGCTGGAGCTGGAGGGACCACTCGGGGATGGGGAGGATCAGGAATGGGATTTGCAGCCTCAGAGGCCCAGATGGGCTCCTCTGACATTCCTGTTGCCAACTCCCCCCAGCACTGAGCTGCTCCTGGGTCATACGTGGAGCAGCTCAGTCCCACACCCACCAGCACCCAGCCCAGCACCCTGCCCTCTGCCTCCACAGGCACAGACTGGGTCCAAGCCCTGTGCTGGGCCAGGGAAGTGGCTCCTCGTGGGCAGCATCAGTGGGGGAACAATGCTGGTCTGTCCCAGCACTCCAGCACTCATCACACTCAGCTCCCAACATCTGCTCCTCCAGCCCAGTTGGCTCCGTGGCGAGGCTGTCCCGGGGCAGCTGGGAGCAATTATGGTCCCTCTGTAGGGAAGGGGAAAGGTGACCTCAAAGGGAGATGGATGTTCTGGCTGTAGGGTGGGGGCTGAGCAGGACCCAGGGCTGGTGTGTTTGTGTTTGTTTGTGTGTAACCCCCCTGCCCCCAGGTCCGTTACGCGACCTGGAGCATCATCATGGACTCGGTGGTGCCGTCCGATAAGGGGAACTACACCTGCATCGTGGAGAACAAGTATGGGAGCATCAACCACACCTACCAGCTGGATGTCGTGGGTGAGGAGCACGGGGCTGGGAGGGCTCACTCACCCTGGGTCCCCAAAACCCCCCCCCTGAGCAGAAACGAGGTGCTACAACACCCTACAGAGATGGGGGCAGGGTCAGAGCATTCCTGCTCTCCCCCCAGTGTGCACCTTCACTGGGTCCTGAAGAGGCAAGGGGAAGGGTTCACCTCAACTCATTCTGGTTTGGGGTTTTTTTTGTTGTTGTTTTTTCTAAATTGTAGTGGAAATAATTTCATAGACCAGACAGAAACTTTTTCTAATCGCCTTATTAGCCATAATTCCCAGCTGGGAAGGCTGGTCTGAGCAGTTCCACATGTGGAGCTGCTCTAAATGCCAGTAAATGAACCATTAAAAATGTGATTTAATTTGATTACACTGAGCAAACTGAAGGGAACAGTCAGGGGGGTGAACAAAGGGGTTTGTTAATGCTGACTCACCACAGTGGCAGCCTCTTTGTTACCCACCGGGGCCCTGGGTTGGTTTGTTTGACCTCCGACCCCCCCAATAGGTAGGGATGTCCCCGTGTCCCCATGCCAGGATCTCACCTGTCCCCATCATCCCCACCCCTCCTGACTGCTCTGCCCCTGGGGAGGGGATCCCTGGGGAGGGGATCCCGTGGTTCTGCTGTGTCCATCGGTGCAATGGGGGGGCTGGAGCAGCTCTCTGGGGAGGGGATGCTGAGCACCCCAAGCCCCATGCTGAGGTCCCTCGTGTCCTGCAGAGCGGTCCCCACACCGTCCCATCCTGCAGGCAGGGCTGCCTGCCAACAAGACAGTGGCTCTGGGCAGCAACGTGGAGTTTGTCTGCAAGGTCTACAGTGACCCCCAGCCCCACATCCAGTGGCTGAAGCACATCGAGGTCAACGGCAGCAAGATCGGCCCCGACAACCTGCCCTATGTCCAGATCCTGAAGGTACAGCCCCACGGCCCCCCGAGGGGCAGGAGCAGGGAAAGGGGGTGCAAGAGGAGACACCCAGGGATGAGGGTGTCCCAGCCTGCTCGGGGTGCCCGGGAGCAGCCTGGGGAGAGAGGTGGGCATGGGGGGGCTGCCTGGCCCCTCAGCCACATCCTGCCCTGCAGGCACCCACGGGAGGCTGGGGGTGGGCTCTGGGGGTGAGCAGGGTGCTGGAGGGGGGAGCTGAGCCCCTCAGCCATCCCTGCAAGAGCAGCTCCCTCTGTGTGCCCCTGGTCCTGCTTATGGTCAGCAGCAGCAAACACCCCGAGTCCCCAACCCTGGGGTGCACAGCCACCCCCCTGAGCCCCTCTCCCTGGGGTGCACAGCCACCCCCTGTGCCCCTGACCCCGGGGTACACGGTGTCCCCAGCTGTGCCCCTGCCCCACAGATCCGGGGTGTGGGGGGCACCAGGCTGACAGCCCCGGGACTCTTCCCTGCACCCCATCCCTCCCACCCGGCAGTGGGTTCCCGGGGGGCTGTGGGGTGACTCCCTCTTGTGTGTCTGTTCCAGCACTCGGGGATTAATAGCTCTGATGCGGAGGTGCTGACCCTGCATAATGTGACAGAGGCGGAGAGCGGGGAGTATGTTTGTAAGGTTTCCAATTATATTGGCGAGGCCAACCAGTCTGCCTGGCTGACTGTCACCAGGCCTGGGGACAAAGGTAATGGGCAGGACGCCCGGCGGGTGCTTCCTTGGACCCTCAGTCCCCGGCGGTGGAAAACAAAACTCTGGGCTCTCTGGTTTCTGCTGTTTCTGGTGCAACAAGCCATGGAAAAATACCCGGCAGGGCCGGCGGGGCTCTGTGCTCCCTGCGTGTCCCCCTGTCCCCTCCTCTCAGCTTCCCACCCCCCCACACAGACACCAGAGCGGGGGGTCTGGCACTGCCCAGCCCATGTCCCTGCAGCTTCACACCCAGCCCAGGCGTGTGTGACAGGGGACAACGTGCTGCTGTGTCCATCCTCCTGTCCCTGTCCTCATGTCCCCAAGCTCTTGTCCCCTTCCTCCTGTCCCCATCCTCCTGTCCCAATCCTCTTGTCCCCATCCTCCTGTCCCCTTCCTCCTGTCCCCATCCTCTTGTGCCCATCCTCCTGTCTGTTCTCCTGTTCCCATCCTCTTGTCCCCATCCTCCTGTTCCTGTCCCCATCCTCCTGTCCCCATCCCCGTGTCTCTGCCCTCATGTCCCTCTGTCCCCATCCTCCTGTCCCCCTACAAGCCACCTGGCCAGCTCTGCCTGGGTCTATTTTTCCATGTGGCCCATTGCCAGCATGTTCCGATGGGCAGAACACTGCGTCTGGTGAAGGGTTTTTGTTTAACCAAGGTCTCTGTAGGTCGGCCGGGATGAGTGGTCATCCCGAGGGGCTCTCTAGCAGGTCTGCAGTGGTCTCTGTCTGCTCCCCGGGGGTCTGGCAAATGAGACTGGGCTCTCCCTCCTCTCTGGCCTCCTTCCCAGAAGATCTCATACCGTTTGCTTCTCCGTTTTTTGCTTCCATTTTTCCTTCTAGACGGCTGGCGTTAACACAACAGACAAAGAAATGGAAGTCCTTCACTTAAGGAATGTCTCATTTGAGGATGCTGGGGAGTATACATGTTTGGCGGGTAATTCTATTGGGATCTCCCATCACTCTGCATGGTTGACAGTTCTCGAAGGTATTTACTCCTCTTCCTCTCCCTTTCCTCCCTCCTTTCCAATGTATGCATCGGGTCCGGGAGAGAGCACACCCCAGCCCCTTCCCCCGAGCCGGGGGGCTGCTCCCTGCAGCCAGAATGGGACAGGGCACGTGTCCCCCCTGTCCCCCTTGTCCCCCTGCCCCCCTTGGGGTCTGCCCCCTGCTCTCTCCCTGGCCCAGGCCATGCATACCCCGGAGATTAACCAGGGGCTGCTCTGGAGCAGAAAGGTCCCGTGCCCCAGGGCAGGGCCAGCGCTGCCCGTGCAGGGGGCAGAGGGGGGTCTGGGGGTGCAGGAGGCAGCGCTGTCCCCCTGCCTGGGGCACAGGGCACGTGCTGGGGCTGTGTGTCACTTCTGCTCTGCTGCTGGGGTGGTGGTTCCCATCCCTGTTGATGCTGCTCCTCGGGCATCAACGCTGCACGGAGCCAAGTCTGATAACCCCTGGTGGGAAAGTTTTTGGGGTGCTGTGTGGTGGGGGCTGTCCAGCCAAAAACTTTCCCCGTTATCAGCTGCTGCTTTGTCAGCCGGGTGTGCTGGGAGGTGGGACAGAAATCTTCCTCTTACACCTCTCTCTGAGGCTCTGCTCTTGTTGGGGGGTCAGAAGGGGGGGGGTGGGGGGCTGCTAGGGCTGCAGCTCCCACCCTGCCAGATTCACCAGGGGTTGTGACTCTGCTGCCACCTCCTCTGCCACCAGCGGCCACCAGAGCGGGGGCTGCCCCACGGCAGGGTGGGGGTGGGACCCTCCTCCCCACGGCTGGGGTCCCATGGCAGGTCCCTGCTGCTGGGGGTGCTTCTGGATGCTCTGCCCCAGGGGCTCCCCAGTTGCTGCCAGTAACACCCCGGGCACTGCTGGGTGCCCCCTGAACCCCACCCTGATCAGGGTGACCCCAGGACCCCAAGAATTACCAAGGAAGGGGACCCATCCTGAGGGGGTCCTGGGACCCCAATGGGAGACCCCACAGCACCCCAGACAAGGGGGATCCCTCGTGGATCCTTCCCAGCCTTGGTGCTGCCTGGCTGTGGGGTGGGTGGGCTGTGAGACCCCCCCCAAATGGCCACCCCCAGACCTCCAGAGGTGCAGAGCAGATCCCTGCCCATCCCGGGGAGGAGCCGGGGGCTCCCCCAGCACCACTCTGCCCCCGGCCCCGGGGGGCTCATGGGTGCTAACACCCCCTTCACACTGACCCAGCTATCGAGGACACCCCGGCCATGATGACGTCCCCCCTCTACCTGGAGATCATCATCTACTGCACCGGAGCCTTCCTCATCTCCTGCATGGTGGTGACTGTCATCATCTACAAGATGAAGAGCACCACCAAGAAATCAGACTTCAACAGCCAGCTGGCCGTGCACAAGCTGGCCAAGAGCATCCCCCTGCGCAGACAGGTAACAGAAAGTAGAGAGGGGGTTTGTTTGTACCTACTGCCCCTCCCGGGGGTCCTGGGGGCTTCTGGGGGAAGGGCAGATGGGGGCAACCTGGGACCATCTCACCCCTCTGCACGTGCCACCCTCTCCAGCCTCGTGTGGCACGGGGTGGGGACTGTCCACGGGCACCTCACTGGGGTGATGAGGGGGACCTGGAGGATTCACAGCAATTGAAATGTTTGATCAGAAGAGTGTTTTACACAGTGAGCAGCCAGGAGGGCTCCCAGGCCCTCTGTTTCATGGTGCCAGCATCCTGGAGCTTCGTCACAAATTCCCAAGCCCAATCCAATCCCCAGGCAGCTCTGGGGGCTGTGGGCAGGGTCAGGGTGTGAAGGCTCCTGCTCAGCATCTCCTCCTGGCTGCATCCCCCGGGGCTGGGTGAAGGTTGACCCACGGTCTCCCCGCAGGTTTCAGCCGACTCCAGCTCCTCCATGAACTCGGGGGTGATGCTGGTGAGGCCCTCCCGGCTCTCCTCCAGTGGCACCCCCATGCTGGCGGGGGTCTCTGAGTACGAGCTGCCCGAGGACCCACGCTGGGAGCTGCCCCGGGACAGGTGAGGTCCCAGACCCCTCGCCCCGGGGATGAGCGGGGTGGTGGCACCACTGGTGCTGATGCCGGTGACCATCCCGTGTCCCCCCCGCCCCGGGGTCCCTCCTCCCACCAGGCTGATCCTGGGCAAGCCCCTGGGAGAAGGGTGCTTCGGGCAGGTGGTGCTGGCAGAAGCCATCGGCCTCGACAAGGACAAACCAAACCGAGTGACCAAGGTGGCCGTGAAGATGCTCAAGTGTAAGTGGTGGCAAGAGGCCGAGGTCCCAGCACTGGGACTGGGACTGGGACTGGGTGGGTGCAGTGCAGAGGGACTCCCCCACCCCCCAACCACTGCTTTCTCCACCGCTGCAGCTGATGCCACGGAGAAGGATTTGTCTGACCTCATCTCTGAGATGGAGATGATGAAGATGATCGGCAAGCACAAGAACATCATCAACCTGCTTGGAGCCTGCACACAGGACGGTGAGGGCAGGCCAGCAGGGAGGGGGAATCCCCTCTGCCACTCCTCTGGCCACCATCCCTGGGCTGGGAGGGGCTGACCCTGCCCCCACGGGGGTCCAGCCCCTCACCCCCCCCTCCCCACAGGACCTCTCTACGTGATTGTGGAGTACGCCAGCAAGGGCAACCTGCGGGAGTACCTGCAAGCCCGGCGGCCCCCGGGCATGGAGTACTGCTACAACCCCCCCCGTGTCCCCGAGGAGCAGCTCTCCTTCAAGGACCTGGTCTCCTGTGCCTACCAGGTGGCCCGGGGCATGGAGTATTTGGCCTCCAAGAAGGTGAGGAGGTCCCGGGGGGCTGTGGTGGGATGGGGACCCCCAGCAGCTGGGCAGGGGGTGGGGGGTTGCACCCTTCCCTCCCGTGGTGGGGAACCACCTGGGAGGTTCGGGGACCACCTGACAGCCCCGTGCTCGCTCAGTGCATCCACAGGGACCTGGCAGCCAGGAATGTCCTGGTGACCGAGGACAACGTGATGAAGATCGCTGACTTCGGTCTGGCCCGTGACATCCACCACATAGATTACTACAAGAAGACAACAAATGTGAGTGGTGGGCGAGGGGCTTCACCTGGGTGGGTGAGGGCAGTGGCTTTTCGGTGCTGGTGGTGCCTTGGGGGGGGGGAAAAAGGGCGNGATGTGGGTTTTCCCGTGCTTCAGGGTCGCCTGCCAGTGAAGTGGATGGCCCCAGAGGCTCTGTTCGACCGAATTTACACCCACCAGAGCGACGTGTGAGTAGTGCCTGTGGGGCATGAGCCCCCGTGGGGCTTCACCAGCAGTGGGTGGGCTGGGGGGCAATGGGGAGACCCTCCCTCACCTGCTGTGAGATGAGGAGCACGGACCTTGGCCATCCTGTCCAGCAGGGCTCCTGCTGCCCACATCCCTGCCCACATCCCTCCTGCATCCCTCCTGCATCCCTCCTGCATCCCTCCTGCATCCCTCCTGCATCCCTCCTGCATCCCTCCTGCATCCCTCCTGCATCCCTCCTGCATCCCTGCACACATCCCTCCTGCATCCCTCCTGCATCCCTCCTGCCTCCCTGCCTGTTCTGAACTGAGGTCCCACTCCTCCCTGCTCCAGCTTTAATTTAATGAAAACATAATTGGCATCTTCAGACAAAGGGTTTTGAACCCAAATGGTGTTTGGGGCTGGGGCTCATTCATCTCACAGAGCTGCTCATGCCCATCCCTCCCAGCAAAGAGCTGTTGGCTGTCTCCAGAGCTCCGTGCTGGGGGTGTCAGCCCCCCAGAGCTGGTGGCCCAGCCTGTGGCCTGTGTTTGCCCCGGGCAGGTGGTCCTTTGGGGTGCTGCTGTGGGAGATCTTCACGCTGGGTGGCTCTCCCTACCCCGGGGTGCCGGTCGAGGAGCTCTTCAAGCTGCTGAAGGAAGGGCACAGGATGGACAAGCCCAGCAACTGCACCAACGAGCTGTGAGTGAGGTGTTGGGCTGGGCCATCCTGTGCCCTTCCTTCAGCAGCTTGAAGAGCTCCTCGACCGGCACCCCGGGGTAGGGAGAGCCACCCAGCGTGAAGATCTCCCNTGCCTGGGCTGGGTGCTCCCGGGGGTGCCCACCCCCTGTCTGAGCCCCTCCTCAGGGATCATCCTTCCTTCCCAAGGAGTACCTGGACCTCTCCCTGCCTCTGGATCAGTATTCTCCTGGCTTCCCGGACACCCGCAGCTCCACCTGCTCCTCGGGGGAGGACTCAGTCTTCTCCCACGACCCCCTCCCAGACGAGCCCTGCCTGCCCAGGCCCCCCCCCAGCACACCAACGGTGGACTCAAGCGACACTGAGGGTGGCACTGCCAGCAGGGACAGCCCTGCCAGACCCTGCCAGACCCCGCCAGACCCTGCCAGACCCTGCCAGACCCTGCCAGACCCTGCTGTGCCAGGGGGGCTGCCCGGGGGTGCTGAGCCATTGCAGAAAGGGTCCAGAGACACAACCAGAGCACCCCACAGAACCGAACCCACCCCCCCTCAGCCCAGCTTTCTCCCACCGCCTTTAGTCGTGAGCTCTCTGCAGCCCAAGGGTTTATTTTTCAATAACCTCTTTTCCATGAAGTCTGTGCTTGAATATTTCCACGTGGTTAAGCCAAAACCCTCTCCCACGGGCAGCACTGGCTGGGGGGAGGCAGCCACCCCTCCCTGGATGTCCCTGAGTCCGTGGAGCTGCTGTGGGATGCTCCGGGGCTGGTCCCGTGGCCCAGCAGTGCCAGCACCCGGGGGCTGTGCTGGCCCAAATGGGCACAGCCCAGCACTGGTGGCAGAGGCAGCCAAACACACCAGTGCTAGAGACAGAAGTCCTGTGTACATAGCTAAAAATATGTATAAATATGAATATATATTTACATGTCTTTTTAAAAGGGTAAAAAAAAAAAAAAAAAAAAAAAAAAAAAAAGGTTCATATATTTTGCTACTTTTGCTGTTTTTATTTTATTTTTTTTTAAATTATGTTCTAAACCTATTTCAGTTTAGGTCCCTCAATAAGAATTGCTGCTGCTGCTTCAGTTTTATATGGGGTTGTATTAAACAATAATAATACCGTGTCGATGCCTTTTGGGAATACGTTGTCACTGGGTGCCTGGCCTTGCCCTGACCCCGTGTCCCTGTCACCCCCCCGGGCCTCCCCCTCTGAGCTCCTGCAGCACCATATTGGTGCCGGGGGGGCTGGGGCTGCCCTGCGTTTTAGGCAGTGCCAGCAAGGGGTGGGAACGGCTCCCTGGGGAGGGGGCTGCAGCCCCCACCCCCGTGCTTGGCTCCCTTGGGGATCTGGGGTCACACTGGTCCCTCACTGGACCCCCAGGAGCGGTTCTGGGTGGCACCAACTCGGTGTCAGGAGCCCCCGGCCCAGACAGCCCCCGCCCCTGGGGACGCTGCCAGTGCCTTACCGGGACCGGGGGAGGGTCCCTGCTGCCCCCCGGGCCCGGTCCGGAGGAGGTTGTGGTGTCTGGCTGCCCCGTGCCGGGGGACAGGGCAATTCCCTGTCCCCTCCAGCGGGGAAGGGGCCAGCAGTGTCCCCCCCCTCCCTGTCACTGGCCTTGAGGCTCCGGAGCCAGGATGCTGTTACTTGAAAAGTTTATTTTGCCTTTGTACGGAGAAATATTATTTGTTGTAAACTCTTCTGTAATGAATCTGGAATTCTTGTAATTATTAAAGACTTTAACCGAGACTCTGAGAGCTGTGGACCCATCCCTCGAGGGGGGGGGAGGTGTTTGGGGTGTTGGGCTCTGACAGTGTCAAAAAGTGTCACCTGGTGGGTCCCTTCCCCACCCGCTGAGGTCCCCACACCAGGACCTGCAGAAGGTCAGTGGGGACAGTGGGGGTCAGGACAAGCAGCCCCCCCCCTTCTCCCTGCTTTTCCTGTCTTTTTTCCCTCTCCCAGGACGAAGCCGGAGCCCCCCCAGCCTGGTGGCCCCCAAACCCCTGCTCTGTGTCACCCGAGGACGGGGGCATCAGGGGGACATCCTGCAGCCCCGGCCCCCCCTGAGCTGCTCAGGGCTCTGGGTCCGGGCAGGGGTGCTGGGGGTTGGCTGCCGACCCCTTCCCCCGGCACTGCAGTGGTTACGAGGGGGGGCTCTGGGATCTCCTCCCTGCCCCTTTCCCAGTCATCTGCTTGTTGCTGTTTCTCTCTGTAAATTAAATCGATCAGCTGGGCTCGTGTCCCCCCCTCCCCAAATTAAGGAGAGCTTTTAATCAAGTGATTTATGTTGAGTCCACATGAGATGGAGCTCGCAGCCCAGGCAGGCGGGGGGGGGGGAGCGGGGCTGGGGG
>JAAWXA010000052.1:741400-791384 GCA_038090715.1 Florisuga fusca
CGGGCTGGGCCGTCCCCAACCTTCCCCTCGCCCCGCTCCCCGCTGCGGGCCCGGGGGATGAGGGTGCGGGGGGGTCCCCCGGGGCTTGGGGTGCGTGCGCGGGGGAACCGCAGCGATGGGGAAGGGGTGGCTGGTCCTGGGGCTGTTGTGGTTCTGAGGTGCGGGGGGTTGTACCGGGTTCTGTTGTGTGCCTCGCTCTGCTCCCCCGAGGGTCACTGCAGGCAGCGGCTTTAATGCAGGTTTAAGGTTAAAAAAAAAATCCTAATGGTGACCTGGATAGATGTCACCTGTCTGTGACAAAAGATAATGTAAAGTGGCTTTTTATTGTAGTGGGAGAGGGATCTGTAGCCTGGTTTGGTGACTGTTGGGGTTTCTCTTGCACGGGGAATGTTTTGGCAGTCAGATCTTTTGGTCTTGATTTTTCTAAATGAACTGGTTGTAAAGATGTTGCTCCATGAAGTCAGGCTGGGCTTCAGCACCTTACACAGGTCAGGAGCAGGGGGTGCTGATCAGGGTGTCACTGCAGCCCCTTTTGTGATTGGCACTTTGGAGTTTGCCCCAGTGTGAGGTGGTTTGCAGGAGCTGCAGCTGCTGCCCTGGCTTTGGGAAGTGAAAGTGTGTCGTGACTCCTGAAATATTGGGTATTGCCAGGGATCTGCCTTCTGGCTTTACATGAACATCAATTTGTGACTCTCCCTGAAGAACAAAAGATTCTCCTCCAGGTTTCCTGTGTGAATCCTGAGGCTCCACAAACAGATGAGTAACCACTTTGTTTTGGTTTGTGTTGTTGTGTAATGCACAGCATTTTCCCTGCTGCTGCCCAAGTTGTTTCTCTCCATGTCACCCTGGGAAAGGTGTTAACCTGCCCTCCTCAGGACCATGTCACAGTGTGACTATTCTGGCCTTTAAAAAAAGAAAAGAAAAACAAACAAACCAAAACAAAACCAACCAGACAAACCACACACACACACACACACACACACACACCCCCTCAGAGGGGTGCAGGGGGAGCACTCAGCCTGGCCACATGGCTCAGAGTTTGTCAAGAGGCCTCTGATTCACCCCCAGTGCCTGCCAGCAGAGGCTGCTCCCCGCAGCTGGGGTCAGTACAAACCCACAGCTCACAGGTTTTCTGCACTGTTGAAAAATCTGGCATTGTCTTCAGGTGTGTAAATAGAACTTCCCATGCACCATTTCCTAAGGACATCCAGAGCAGGGCAGAGCAGCCTGAATGCAGGAGTCAGGAGGAGCAATCATTGCATTTCTGTCCCCAGCTGATGTGATTTGAACAGCCCGGGGTGCAGCTGAGGGGGACAGAGGCAGCTCTGGGGGTGATCTGTGCCATGCAGGAGCAGCCTGGGTGCTGCAGGAACCAAGCTCTGAGATTCTCCTGGTTCCAGCTGGGCAGGAGGAATGGAAACACAACAGAAGGTGATTGCATCACTGTGAAATCCCAGCCCAGCCAGCCTCTTCCAGCTGCCTGTCTGTCTGTCTGTCTGTCTGTCTGTCACACCTGCAGCTGGTGGAGCTGGGACAGAGCCCTGGGGGGCAGTGCCAGGGCAGCAGAGTGCAGGGAATGGCAGCAAACATCTGTGGAGGCAGGAGAGGAGCAGATCTGAGCCTGTCAGTGTGGACAGGGGCTGGGGTGGTGTCTGTGCATGGAGCTGGCCTGGAAATTCTGCTCCCAGGGCTGCTGGGAGGCTCGGCAGCTCCCAGGCTCTGGGTGAGGCTGAGTCAGTGATTGGTTTTCAGCTCAGTCAGTGAGGCAGTGGGACAGTTTCTGTTTCCACAGCAGCTCCTTCCCGTCCGTGGCAGCCTCTGACAGGGCCAGCCCAGCTGCTCCAGGCAGGGCCACCCACGTGGCTGTCAACAGAAAAGGGTGACATTAATTCAGAAAGGTTTTGTGGAAACTGTTTAAACCCCCCTGTGTGCTGCAGCCAGCAGTGGTGTCGGGGTGGGGACAGCCCCAGGAGGTGTCAGCAGGGGGGGACAGGGCCCTGAGGGGCTCAGTCCTTTGGGCATTGTGCTGGGGGTTTGCAGAGGCAGCTCCTGCCAGCCCAGCACCCAGCAGGGTCTGCAGGCAGTCCTGTCTCCTGCCTGGGAGCCCTTGCCTGGGGCTCCTCTTCCCTGGGGAGCAGCTGTGGGTGCTGCTGACATTTAGGAGATGTCTCTCAGATGTTGCCTGTTTCCTGTAGCTTTTTTTCACTTTTTTTTTTTTTCCCCTTTTTTGAGCTCTTCCTGATTGAGCAATAAGACAGTGGATGATGTTTGTGGTTTTGTAGGTAAGTTCTGCCATGTGTGTTGTGCAACCTGCCAGGCTCCCTCTCAGGGAGGGAGAGAAGCTTTGATCCTGTGGGATCACCCAGGCACTCAGCAGCCAGGTGGTATTTCAGAACTTTCTGTGCATCTTGTTTTCTGGGAGGGAAGCTGCAAAACACTCGTGGCAGAATGGCTCTGGAGAGGTGCAGTTTCTGGTGAATCCAGAGGAATCCTGGGCTCTCCTTGGAGCTTCCCCACCACTGAGCTCTCACTTCCAGAGGTGTGACTGATTTTATTTGCCTTCTGCTCAGTCAGGCTGAGGAGCAAAACAAACTCCCTGTTAGTGTTAGGGCACTGCAAGAGCTCCACTGGGTTTTCCTTCTTCACCTCCTACTGCTTACGTTTTTATTTAATTTACTTTTTCCTCTGATACTTTGAACTGTGGCTGGTCCATGGACAACATGGAAATATTTGCTGTAGCAGTGTCCATGTTGGTGTCTGTAAGGAGCTGCCCTGCAGCCCTGGGGAAGGACAAGTGCAGAGGGGTGGCTGCCAGGTTTTACAGAGCAAACTCTTTCTGTCATTAAGAAATGCCCCTGGAGGTGTCCTTTGTTCCAAGTTGTTTCCCAACTGCTACAGACCATCCACTTCCTACAGTCCCTGACATAACTCCACTCTATCTGTTGGTGGAGTTCCAGTGTTGTATCAGTGTGGTGTCTGCTCTGGGTCATGTTTGGAAGAGAAATTCTGCAGGTTGCAGGAGATGCTGCAGTTTGACAGAGTGCTGGCTCAGGAGCAGCCAGAAGAGTTCATCCTGAACTGCTTCCCTGCAGGAGCAGCATGGGTGAGACACACACCCACCTCTGGCTGCAGCTGCAGCCCCTCTGCTGGGGAAGGGTCCCTGCAGGGCTCTGGGGGTTCTTGTTGGAGGTGATTGCACCAAGTTCACCCTTCCTGAGGTTTAAACCTGGGGGTGTCCCCCAGCACAGCCTCACTGGGCAGCCACCCAGCACTGACCACAGTGAGGCAGAGCTCTGGAAAGGAGGAAGGGTGGGAAGCTCTGGGTGTGTTACCCCTGATGACAGCAAAAGAGTCAGAAGGAAGAAGCTCTGGGTGATGTCACTGCTGTGGGAGGAGAACAAGCTCTTGTGTTTCAGGTTCAGAGAAGCAGTTCAGTGCAGCAGCAGTTCCCCCTCCTGCAGGCAGAGGAGAGCTCCAGAAAGGAATCCCTTTGGCCAAAACAAATAATCAAAGCTGTCTGCTTCCACTGGTCACCCCTGGGAGCACTCCAGGGGTGGTGTTTGGGCCTTGTGATCCACTCAGCAGCATGGGTGACTGACCCCCTGCAGGGGCAGCTGAGGAGTGGTGCAGCCTGGGCAGCCTCTACCTGCAGGGCTGGGTGTAGAGGAGATCAGAGGGACCAGGCAGTGTTGTGCAGCTTTTGAGTTCTGTTGCTGAAGTGTTGGGTGTCCTGAGCACCCCTTTGGCAGAGCTGTCCCCAGGTGTGGGCAGGGAGCTGCTGCCACTCAGCACTGGCAGCACTGCACTTGGTTGTGCTGCTTATTTCAGCCCTTCCAAGGGAAACAAGCAGTCCTGGGGAGAGCAGTTTTGTCTGTGTGTGGGGAAGGACCTTTTGTGGTCCCAGGCAGAGGTGACTGTGGGGAGAAGCCTTTAGTGTTGTCATGAGCTGGTGCTCCAGCCTGGGGGCAGGAGTTCTGCCCAGCACCAGGCTGAGCTCTCAAACAGCCTCTGGAGTCACTCTCCAGTCTGATCATCAGCCTCTGAGTGAGGTCTGTGGGTGGCATTGGAAGGGGTGAGTGTGATGTCCTGAGATGTAATCCCCCAGGTGGAGGCACAGAGCATCCCAGAGAGCAAACAAACAGTCACTGAATCATTCTGCTTGGAAAGGACCCTTGAGATCACCTTGGTGTCCTGGAGAAATGCTGCACAAAATGTTTGGGTTTTACCCCAACTTCTCAGAGCCTGGAGGCTCTTTTAAGGAAGGGCTGGAAGTTGCCAGTGGAAGAGGAAAAGGTTTTGTTCTGAGTTCAGAGAGCTGGGGGAGGGTGAGACCTTCTGCTTGGGCTGTTGTGCCATTAATTTCACTGCTTCTCAAGCTGTGGATGCCGGGAGCAGCTTCCCCTGATGCTGCTGGATTGTAGGGAAGGTTGAAGTGAACTGAAGAGCCCAGCCAGGCAGCAGGTCAGGGTGTCTGTGCTGCTGTCCTCAGCCACGGAACCAGGACCAAGGGTGTCACCCACAGGCACAGCAGTGAGAGAGAAGGGTTTGTCTGGGGGTTTGTTTTCCTCCCTGGTTGAGGCACAAGTTCTGAGTCTGTCATTGCTCAGTTGTCAGACAAGGAGGTGGTTCTACAGCTCTATAAATTCAAGGCAAGCTCCTTGAAAATGAGCATTCCTGGAGGCCCTGGACCTGGTGGTGTTGGCTGGCTGAGCATTAGTGGTTCTGGTAGTGGCAATGGATTTTTTTCCTGCTGCCCCATGAGAAACTTGCTGTACTGTCCTGTGAAATGAGTATTCTGCCTTGACACTTGACATGGTAAGTAGTGCCAGAGAGCCTGCACCTGGGGAAAAGTCTTCTAAACAAATAATCATCTTTCCTCTTGAGAGAAATGAAAAGTGTTAGAATTATTTTACCACATCAAATTAGCATCTTCCAGTAGGACACAGAACTTCAAGTCTGTCAGACTTGGAAGCAAGAAAGCACTGATTCAAATTCCATGTGACAGGAGCAGAGCTGATTCCTAAGGAAGCATGGCATGCAGGATGGATGTTTGGTTGCAGTGGATGTGCCAGGGAGACAGAAGTGCTGTGGCAGCAGAAAAGTTTTTTTAAAATATTCAGAAGGAAAAAAAAATATATTTAACCTGTTTTTAGTAATAAATAAAAGCAGCCTAAGGTGCAGGTCCTTAGCAGTGCAGGAAATCTGTTGTTTGCTTTTCAGTTTGGCAGATGTAAAGCAACAACTACTGGGTAAATAGCAGCAGCAGTCCCACTTCCTCTTCCTGGAGTGGGAGGTGGTTTTGGCTTTGACCCTGGGACACAACTCTCAGCTCTGCTGTCCCCCCACACCTGGCAGTGCTGTGGCAGAGCTGCTGGAGAGCAGGGATGGTTTTACAGCCCCAAGGTTTAGAAGTGGCTGCAATGAGTGAATTTTGCTGCCTGGCATTATGCTGTTAAGCTGTTTCCCTCAGTCATTTAATTAGAGTGATAAATGTGCCCCTGGCTGATTGCACAGGGCAGGAGAGAGGGTCACAAACCCCCAAAACACAGAGCAAAACTCTGGTCAGGGTTTCACTTGTTACTCTTATAACTTGGATTTCTTTTTGCTGTCTCAGTGTGCTCAGTGCTCTGAACAGCTGAGGTGTGGAGCTGCCTTGCAGGGGTGGGAGTGCCACGTGAGCAGGGTTGTATGTAGATTCATAATGAGAAGTCTCTGTGGGACGTGTTAATGTCACTTCAGACCTGACCAAAAGGGCACAGCAACCTCCTTTATGCCTACACACAGGCAGAGTAAATATTGCAGGGCTGTGTTTGCTTTGGAAGGGCTGAATGACCTGGCTGGGAAGCAGACTCGTGTTTCTTACCTGAAGTTGAGGTCTCCACATGACTTCTTGTTGAACACTGAGATATTGAAGTGGGTGCAGAAACCTCCTCAGAGCCAGCAGTTGAGTTCTGGAGGTGTGACCTTGATCCAGCTTGATTCTGGTGTGGAGCAGAAAATTGACAAGTGTGCATGGCAGCATCTCCAGCTGCAGTCTCATTCCATCAACAGCCTCAGGTTGTGGAGATCTTTTGTTGGTTATTTTTCTCCCCCTGAGAACCAGGTGGTGTTTGAGGCCGTAAGTGTTTAATATTAAAGTAAGGTGGGAGTGAGCAGGATAACCCTCCCTGAGGAGCTGCTGAAGAGCCATGGGGTGCAAACTCTGCTCTTCTGATGAGGGAGGAGCTCTGGAAACCCCATCTGGGGCTGCCCAGTGTGAACTGGTTTTCCCAGCAGCTGAGGTGGGGTGTCAGAAGAGCCCATGGCTTAGGTCTCCTGCTGGCTCAGGGTTGCTCAGTTTTTGGCAAGGAGGAAGGGGAGAGGGAAGGGGTTTCCCTCCTGTTTGAGTGCTCTTTCTGTGGGTTTCCTGGCGTGTTCAGTTTGCAGGGACTGTGGTGTCTGCTGTGTGCCAGAGCTGTGCTTGCTGGTGGGGCCTGAGCAGTAACACGGGCTCAGAGTTCTGGGGCACCTGACTCTGTGCTGCTGCTGTTTCTTCAAAGGTCTGGGAAAGGGAGAAAGTAAAAAAAGGTGTTTACAGAAATATGTGAAGAGCCCCTCTGAAAGATCAGGGATACCAGTCCTCTAAATCCATCAGAGAGTGGCTGCTGACTGGAGAGGGGAAGTCAGTCCTTGGTTTTCTCTCTTTTTTTTTTTTTCTCGGGGGTTTAATTTGCTTAATGATTGTCTTTGTTTACACTGACCTCTCCTTTCCCTTCCCCCGCCTCTAGGCCCTATGAGAAGAAGGGAAAGCTAAGGATGCTGGAGCAGAACAATGGATTTCTCTTTCTCTTTCATGCAAGGGATCATGGGAAACACAATTCAGCAACCACCTCAGCTCATTGACTCCGCCAACATCCGCCAGGAGGATGCCTTTGATGCCAGCAGTGACATTGCTGAAGAGGGTGGCCAAACCCCCTACGAGGCTGCCCTGCAGCAAGGCTTCCAGTACCCCACCCCCACCTCTGAGGACCTGCCCCCCATCTCCAATGGGTTCCCCCCCACCATCAACATCTACGAGCCCCCAGCCAAGTACCAGCCCTACAGCCAGTACCCCAACGGCTCCGCCAACGGCTTCGGGGCCGCCAGGACCTTCAGTCCCCAGGAGTATTACCCCCTGGACAGCTCCACCCCCAGAGCCCAGGAAGTGCTGGAAAAGCCTTCCCCTCCCCAGCCACCACCTCCAGCCTCACACACGGGGATTCCAAAGAAGACTGGCTCACCAGAGATCAAGTTAAAAATAACCAAAACTATCCAGAACGGCAGGGAATTGTTTGAGTCCTCCCTGTGTGGGGACCTGTTAAACGAAGTGCAAGCCAGTGAGCATGCCAAGGCAAAACATGAAGGGAGGAAAGAGAAGAGGAAAAAAAGCAGCAAGCACGACTCTTCCCGCTCGGAAGAGCGCAAGTCGCACAAAATCCCCAAATTAGAACCAGAGGAACAAAATGTAAGTGGAGTGATGCTTCCAGCCATCCGTGTGCCTGGTCTGTTGGTGCAGGCTGTGTCAGGGGTTCCCCTTCATTCTCATTGCACCTCGGGATTTACTGCTCTGCCAGGTGCTCTGCATCCAGCTGCTGGGAGCTGCCTGGGCAGGACAAAGCGGTTGTGGGGGAAAGGCTGCATGTCAGAAATGCTGGGAAAGGGTCAGGATGGGGAGGTGGGTGTGTCAGGCCAGGGCAGTGAGGAGCTGAGTCTCTTGTGAGTGCCTGTGGAACCTCCTGACACCTGGGAGAAGATCCTGTCCTGCAGGGACAAGGCCTCTCACCTCGTGTGGCAGGGGTCTTGTTCCTGGGTGGGTTTAAGGGAAGACACTCTGATTTCACACACACACCCCCAAACCTCCCTTAGCAGGAGTATTTACAACTGTAACTATTCCATCTCCCTTCTGGTAAGTGGACCTCTTCCAGAGGAGAGGCTGGTGATGTGTCCAGACTTTGGTCTTCTGCTCCATCACCATGATTGACTCTAATGGAGCTCAGCAAGATCTTTGTGATCCAAACTTGATCCAAACTTGAATGGAAAATCCAACTAGAATATGAGCCACCAGTGACTGCATTTGTACCTCATTTTTCTCATCTTGGAGATGGTGTTTGAAGCCACTTTAGGTGGCTGTAGCCCCTGAGGTGTCCAGAGCAGCATCTCCCTTGTGCCTGTGTTACACTGGGTGTGTAGAGGTGGGATGAGCTGTCAGCAGACGTTGGGGTGGTCTGTCTGGAGTGTCTGCTCCCCACAGACAGCTCTGGGAGAGGTGCTGACCTGGGGTGCTGTGGGTGATGGCTGAACCATGCAGGGCTGCCTGGCACAGGCTCTTCATTTCAAATGGCCAAGGGAGAGTTTGGATTAACAGCCTCACTGGCTGCTGACTGCATGTGTCCAGCCCCTCTTTTTGCTGCTCTGAGTCCTCCAGCTGGTGACTTCTCCTTGCCTACAGCACAGGCAAGAGTCTGGTGTGTCTCAGGAGATGGCTCACAGCCCACCCCTTATCTCCTCACCTCCTGTCATTGCTCTCCCTGTCACAGCCTCTGCACCCCTGGTGTTGGCTTCTCCTCACAGCTGATCCTCTTCTCTCCAACCCCATTCCTCTGCCAGAAAGGGCCTCGTGTGTGCCTCAGCCTGGCTAACAAACGCCCTGCAGGCTTTATGGTGTTGACTTCTGAGCCTCCAAATATGTTTTCATCAACGTGCAATTAAACCTACACTTTTTGTGTTGTATCTTAATATGATTTTTGTAATGTTCCTGCCAGTAACTGGGGCACAGTGAGACTCATCACATGACTGGGGACATCCTTCTTATGTTCACCTCTGTTTCTCTGAAGTTGTGTATTGAATAGAAAGCTGTTTGGGTTTACTGTCCCTAAGTTTGTTCTTCTCTTACCTGTGTCAGAAGAACTTTGTTTTATGTGGTATGGTGGTAATGTATGTAGTGTAGGGGGAAAAAAAGGATATTTATTGACTGTCATGCCACTGTTCTGGTTTGGTCCAAGGTGGGGACATACCCATGGTGGCCTTGCATGGTTTCATGTGACCCACAGCTTGATGTTCATACCAAAATTAACACGAGAGGTAAGAGAGGAAGATTTTTGCCAGAATGCATCAAGTACCTGTAGTTATTCCTTTATTAAGCAAACTTCATCTTTGGGCTCCCCCGGTGGGATGTGTTCTGCCTGTGAGCACACTGAGCAGGACTGTGTCTGAGCTGTGCCAAACCAGTGTTCAGTAAATGACCTCTACAGATGAGCCTGTGCAGTCTGTGCACAGATAATCCCCACTTCTCTTAAAGTATTTATGAGAAGGTGCTGGTAAGTGTGGGAGTGCTCCCCATGGGCAGGGGATTCTTACCTCCCCATCTCCAACCCTTCTGGATCTGGGNCCCTCACATGCCACCCTACCTACAGCACCACCATCAACATCTACGAGCCCCCAGCCAAGTACCAGCCCTACAGCCAGTACCCCAACGGCTCCGCCAACGGCTTCGGGGCCGCCAGGACCTTCAGTCCCCAGGAGTATTACCCCCTGGACAGCTCCACCCCCAGAGCCCAGGAAGTGCTGGAAAAGCCTTCCCCTCCCCAGCCACCACCTCCAGCCTCACACACGGGGATTCCAAAGAAGACTGGCTCACCAGAGATCAAGTTAAAAATAACCAAAACTATCCAGAACGGCAGGGAATTGTTTGAGTCCTCCCTGTGTGGGGACCTGTTAAACGAAGTGCAAGCCAGTGAGCATGCCAAGGCAAAACATGAAGGGAGGAAAGAGAAGAGGAAAAAAAGCAGCAAGCACGACTCTTCCCGCTCGGAAGAGCGCAAGTCGCACAAAATCCCCAAATTAGAACCAGAGGAACAAAATGTAAGTGGAGTGATGCTTCCAGCCATCCGTGTGCCTGGTCTGTTGGTGCAGGCTGTGTCAGGGGTTCCCCTTCATTCTCATTGCACCTCGGGATTTACTGCTCTGCCAGGTGCTCTGCATCCAGCTGCTGGGAGCTGCCTGGGCAGGACAAAGCGGTTGTGGGGGAAAGGCTGCATGTCAGAAATGCTGGGAAAGGGTCAGGATGGGGAGGTGGGTGTGTCAGGCCAGGGCAGTGAGGAGCTGAGTCTCTTGTGAGTGCCTGTGGAACCTCCTGACACCTGGGAGAAGATCCTGTCCTGCAGGGACAAGGCCTCTCACCTCGTGTGGCAGGGGTCTTGTTCCTGGGTGGGTTTAAGGGAAGACACTGATTTCACACACACACCCCCAAACCTCCCTTAGCAGGAGTATTTACAACTGTAACTGTTCCATCTCCCTTCTGGTAAGTGGATCTCTTCCAGAGGAGAGGCTGGTGATGTGTCCAGACTTTGGTCTTCTGCTCCATCACCATGATTGACTCTAATGGAGCTCAGCAAGATCTTTGTGATCCAAACTTGATCCAAACTTGAATGGAAAATCCAACTAGAATATGAGCCACCAGTGACTGCATTTGTACCTCATTTTTCTCATCTTGGAGATGGTGTTTGAAGCCACTTTAGGTGGCTGTAGCCCCTGAGGTGTCCAGAGCAGCATCTCCCTTGTGCCTGTGTTACACTGGGTGTGTAGAGGTGGGATGAGCTGTCAGCAGACGTTGGGGTGGTCTGTCTGGAGTGTCTGCTCCCCACAGACAGCTCTGGGAGAGGTGCTGACCTGGGGTGCTGTGGGTGATGGCTGAACCATGCAGGGCTGCCTGGCACAGGCTCTTCATTTCAAATGGCCAAGGGAGAGTTTGGATTAACAGCCTCACTGGCTGCTGACTGCATGTGTCCAGCCCCTCTTTTTGCTGCTCTGAGTCCTCCAGCTGGTGACTTCTCCTTGCCTACAGCACAGGCAAGAGTCTGGTGTGTCTCAGGAGATGGCTCACAGCCCACCCCTTATCTCCTCACCTCCTGTCATTGCTCTCCCTGTCACAGCCTCTGCACCCCTGGTGTTGGCTTCTCCTCACAGCTGATCCTCTTCTCTCCAACCCCATTCCTCTGCCAGAAAGGGCCTCGTGTGTGCCTCAGCCTGGCTAACAAACGCCCTGCAGGCTTTATGGTGTTGACTTCTGAGCCTCCAAATATGTTTTCATCAACGTGCAATTAAACCTACACTTTTTGTGTTGTATCTTAATATGATTTTTGTAATGTTCCTGCCAGTAACTGGGGCACAGTGAGCTCATCACATGACTGGGGACATCCTTCTTATGTTCACCTCTGTTTCTCTGAAGTTGTGTATTGAATAGAAAGCTGTTTGGGTTTACTGTCCCTAAGTTTGTTCTTCTCTTACCTGTGTCAGAAGAACTTTGTTTTATGTGGTATGGTGGTAATGTACGTAGTGTAGGGGGAAAAAAAGGATATTTATTGACTGTCATGCCACTGTTCTGGTTTGGACCTAGGGAGTTACATTCATATTTTCTGGGTTCGTGGTTGCCTTTCTGTGAATTATTTTTTCTGCCTGGTTTCATTATGATGCCTTTTTTTTTTGTTTATACTGTCCCCTTACCTTGTTTGTTTGTTTTCCATCTTTCTCTTTGTTGTTACCCATTTCCTAGAGACCAAATGAGAGGCTTAGCATGCTACCAGAAAGGCCAAGAGAAGATCCAGTGTTGGAGGAACCCCAGGTTAGTACCCACACTAATTAACACTTTCTGAGTATCTACTCCATTACTGTTTTGTTTTTAGTAATTATTACATGGTTTATTTGTCAGATAAATCACAGTTCTTTGAATTATTATTTATCATCACTGCTCTAAAACCTCCCTTGCTGTACTGTATTTATTGCTTTATTTTACCCCCCAAAGCAATGTTCCTCATCAACAGAAGCACTTCAGGCAGGGGGTGGAGGCTGCTGGTGTGTGTCGTGGTTTGGCAGTGGCTTTGGGGTGTAAATCCCCACTGCATGGAGCTGTTTCCTGTCATCTTCCTGAGAAATGCTTACCTCATGTTAGGTGGTAAAACCTCAGGGATACCTGGAAGAAAAATAACAAGTCTGAGTGTGCTGGACTGTTTTCTGTGGCTTTGAGCTTGCACTTTCTTTGCAGGTCCAGCAGCTGTTGCCTTCTCTTCCAACACCAGTCACCCATGACATCAAGTTTCAGGTTGGAGATCTGGTTTGGTCCAAGGTGGGGACATACCCATGGTGGCCTTGCATGGTTTCATGTGACCCACAGCTTGATGTTCATACCAAAATTAACACGAGAGGTAAGAGAGGAAGATTTTTGCCAGAATGCATCAAGTACCTGTAGTTATTCCTTTATTAAGCAAACTTCATCCTTGGGCTCCCCCGGTGGGATGTGTTCTGCCTGTGAGCACACTGAGCAGGACTGTGTCTGAGCTGTGCCAAACCAGTGTTCAGTAAATGACCTCTACAGATGAGCCTGTGCAGTCTGTGCACAGATAATCCCCACTTCTCTTAAAGTATTTATGAGAAGGTGCTGGTAAGTGTGGGAGTGCTCCCCATGGGCAGGGGATTCTTACCTCCCCATCTCCAACCCTTCTGGATCTGGGCCTGGCTGATCCCTGAGCCTGAGCTGGGTGCTTCCACCCGCAGGAATCGAGTGAGGTGGAGCAGGAGGGAGTGAAGTGGTGTTGATGGAACTGCTCACTGGGATTTTTCACTTCCAGGTGCCCGTGAATACCACGTCCAGTTTTTCAGCAACCAGCCAGAGAGGGCCTGGGTGCACGAGAAGCGGGTCCGGGAGTACCGAGGACACAAGCAGTATGAGCAGTTACTGGCAGAGGCTGCTAAGCAAGCCAGCAACCACTCTGAGAAGCAGAAGGTATGATGAGCACTGATGGTCTTTTTGGCAATGCCTGTGTCAGTGAAACCCACGGGGCAGTTCTGAAACCCCACAGTCCTGCACCCTGTGGAGGGTTGCCAGCCTTTCACTGGCAGAAGTGGGGTTTTTTCAAAGATGTCAAAAATGGTTTTGTGCTCTTAGGACTTCTGTGTCATCATTGGGATTAATTCTGTGTCTGATAACAGAATTAAAGGCTTGAATACTGCCCCTTGTCTTCAGTGAAATTGTCACTCAGGGCAGCCACTTGTGATTGTGATGGCTCTGTGACCCAGCTGCAGTGTCTGCTTCTATCTGAGCAGGTGTCACTGTCCACCTGTCAAAAAAACGCCCTATGAACGGAGAGCAAAAGTAAATCTGCTACCTGAGAGCTTTAGGGAACCTCAGGATTGCCACTGAAGTGCTGCACGTGGCAAAATCTTCAGTGTAACTGGCTGCTTGTCTTTGTTCCCCAAGATCCGCAAGCCGAGGCCGCAGAGGGAGCGTGCTCAGTGGGACATTGGCATTGCCCATGCTGAGAAAGCCTTGAAAATGACTCGTGAGGAAAGGATAGAACAGTACACCTTCATTTATATAGACAAAGAGCCAGAGGAGGCTTTGTCAAAAGCCAAAAAGACTGCTGCTTCTAAATCAGAGACCAAGAAGAACCGCCGACCCAAGCCAGCACCCAGCACCCATCCAGACCCCCCCGAGGGGGCAGCAGCCTCACCCTCTGGTGCTGAGGCACGGAGACAGAGCCAACGGAGGCAGTCCAGTGTGGAGGAAGAGGAGCCACCTCCTGTGAAAATAGCATGGAAAACAGCTGCAGCTAGGAAGTCCTTACCAGCTTCCATAACCATGCACAACTTGGACCTTCAAAAATGTAACATGTCTCCAGTTGTTAAAATTGAACAGGTTTTTGCCCTTCAGAATGCTGCTGGGGATGGAAAGCTCATCGACCAGTTTGTTTATTCCACTAAGGTATGTCCTTCCTGGGGTGACTCCTCTCCTCCTCAGAAATTATCCCGAGTCTGTCCTACTGTGGAGCTTAACCTCCTGTCCACCACGCTCCACAAGAGATGCTCCTTCCACCAAATCTAAGACAAGATGATGTGACAACAGAATCTTTGTGTGCACTGACCTCTGCAGTAACCATTCTGCTGGTGTCAGAGGAGCTCCCTGCAGATGGTCACATTTTTGCTCATGACACACTCAAAATATTAAATTTGATTGATTCCAGCTTCCGACTTGAAGCAATCCAGAAGTTGTCTGTAGATTTTAAAATCAATGGATTTGTGGGAAACGGATGCCAAGTTGTTAATGATGTATTAAAAATTAATAACTACGTTTTGTGTAACAGACTTTTAAAATGAGTTCTGCCTCCTAGCTTCCTTCAGGTGCACAGCAGCTTCTCACAGTCAGTGTAAGGAAAAGGTTTAGGACTATTTCTCTGCCTCCTTCTTCTGCCTCTCTACCTGGAGGGTATTTATTTCATCCTAAACATTAGAGAGAAGGTAATGTTTAGACAAGTCTGGCTATTTTTTTTATTATTATTATGATTTACTTGTGTGTAAGGGGAGAATGAGAGGGATGGAAAGTTCTGCAGAGAAGCAGCTGAGTCCTAGATGTCATCATGTGCATGTGTTGGGTTACAGAGTGTGGAATGTTTCTGTTAGGCTTAGGAGTAGATCAGTCTGCTTGTTAGTAACAACACCTACAGAAATAGGCTAAGAGAATATTTTCTTCTTTTTCACTTTAAGGGAGTTGGTAACAAAACAGAAATCAGCGTCAAAGGCCAAGAGAAGCTCAATTCTTCATCAAATCAGAGAAGTGAAAAAGCAGCAGTGCAAAATGTGTCCTCTCCAGAAACAACTTCTGGGTCAACAGGTAGGCAAAGAGGCAGAATCTCATCTGCCACCTCACATTTAAATTCAGATATCAAACCCAGCATTTTCTTGTGAGCTAAAAGTGATAATTCTCTCTGTTTACGTGGTAGCTGCAACAGGCCTGGCTAATATAACCTGTGGTGAGCCCAGATCCCTGAGGAGTGCAGGATGTCTTTGTGATGGGCTTAGCTGGTTTGGCCTCAGAACTTTTAGTGTCTGCAGCTTACAGTGTCTGTCAGCAGAAGGTTGGATGCCTTGTGGAGAGCAGATGGCAAGTTGTTGCAGAAGACAACAGACTGGATGTGTGTTAGCAGTGTTGTAATGGCTCTTGGCACCCAGTAAAGGAGCTTGAGACTGCAAAGGGAAAGCCCAGAGCATGCTATTTGAAGTGTGATTTGTAGTACAGTAGTAGAGAAGAATGAGGAAGAAAGATGGGAGGAGTGCTTTCTAAACTTGGAACATTCTTTTTATGGTTTGATTTCTGAGAAATGGGACTTCTTGTGAAGGGACTGAGGTTTTCCCCACCAGCAGAAACTTGTCTGCAGCGTGTCCTCTCTCCATCCTCAGGAGCAGATGGATGTGCTCTGGTGAAAGGACAGGGGTTCCTGAAAAGGCACAGCTTTGGGTCATCCTAAACCCCCGAGCTTTTCAGGTTTCTCCACTCCCTCTAGTGACTTCTGGTTTTTAACCACAGATTTTGTACAGGCCATGTAAAATCCACTCACTGCTGCATGTTTGTTACTGTGCTTGGGATCCTGTTGTTGGTGTAGAATCAGACTTACTTTCACATTGGGTGTAGAAAAGTAAATTTCAGGTTCCAGCAGAACACCTTAATTTTTCTCTCCCAGTCAGATGAACATGCTCATGGTGTGGAAGAAGAAAAAAAAAAGATGGAAGAGTTTTTACAGTACATGTGTTGAAAACCCTTTCTGAGGAAAAAAAGCCTCAATGTTGCCAAGTGTCACTTCTGCTTTAGCTATCCCTCTGTTTGGTTGTTTCTCCATTTCCAAACATAAAATGAGTGAGACTCCAGGTCAAAAGCTTCGTGGTCAGCCTGCAGGGGATCACTGTTCCCTGCAGACTCTCTTCTGTTGTTGTATAGTTTTTAGGATGATTTATTTTTATGTGCACTGGTTTGTGGACTGCTTTTGGGGACTTCACAGTCTGGATATTCTGGTCTGAGTGGGGCTTCCTCTGCTGCTGTTGGCAGTGCTGCTTCTTTCCAGTCCTAGTTGCTGTAGCTCCTTCAGTTTTTTCAGAGAGTTGCTGCCTTGCAGCAGGAGAGGGGATCTCTTTGTTTCTCTCAGCTGGGAACTAAAGGCTTCACCTTCACGATGGCTCTTCAGACGTGGGGGGGGGAGAATTCTGAGCCTCTCTTTTTTCATTTTCTTAGGTTTTTTGGATACGTAAAACTCCACCTGGTAACACCCTATAGAGTGCATGAGCTTTCCTTCAGTACACACTCCAAACAGTCACTTTCAAAGCCATTTCCAAAGTGCAGACAGTTATTGGTCCCCTCTCATGGAACATAACTGCGAAGTCCTTTTTTCAGATTTAAGGTCACCGGGACGTCAGAATGCCTTCACGGTAAAGTATTCCACAGCCTGCCTCTGGGAGTCCTTGCTGCTAGCCTCCAGTTAGATGTGCAGGGTTCCAGAATGCTGGGGAAATAATTCTATATCTTGAAATCTGACAGTAGGAGAAGTTCACAGTGCCTCTGGTCTCCACGTACAGCCGGGACAGGAGTGACCTGGCCTGGCCAGCAGGGAGGTAGATGGCTGGTCTGAACTCTGTCCTGGAACTCTGGATCAAAGTATGCATGAAGATGGGATAGGAGCATTGTGGAGGTGATGCACTGGATCCTTGGAGAGCAGGAAGAGGAAAAAGTGCCCGTTGCACTGGTCAGTGTTGCTTTCAGCCAGTATCTGATGCACTGCTTGTGGAGTTGCTCCTCTGGTACAGGGCTTGCATCTTATTTCCCCTTAAATACTTTGGGGCAGCACAGGGAGAAAATACATTATTGATTAGATGAACTCTTTGGTCACACTTGCCCAAATTTATTCCAAGCTGTTTCAGAGAATTTTGGCCAAACCCAGGGTGATGAAAGGTGGCCCCTAGCATCTAATTTATCAAGAGGAATCTTGTTTTTGGTTTTTTCCCTGAAGTCCTTTTGAAAGGCTTTCTTTCAGTCTGCCTATCTCACGAGATACTTTATCTCCTAGTGTATTTGTCTGGCACAGTGAGGGGATTGTATTTTTGCATTGTATATTTGTATTTTTGCTTGGAAGAATAAGAATCATTTTATGTTCATGTTTTCTTAAGTGAAAGTACCAAAGCAGAAAACCCAGGGTAATGCTTCACAACAGATAATTGTAAATTTTCCAGTTTTTTGTCAGTACAGCCCTAAGTGTCTGCTGTGTTTCAGCAGTTGCACGTGGTGTGTGCCCTTTTTGGAGGTACTGCAGATAGAGAGGTCTGCTGATCTTGCCCCTCTCAGATGTCACGAAAGCAGCAGCCTACTCCATCTCCTCAAATGCCATTATAACCTTCATTAATCCCAGTTTGTTTTCCATGGTAATATTTTCAGAAACTTGCTTTTCACTTCCATTAGTGATAATAACACACCATGATCACTGCTTCTGTTTGTGCTGAGTTTCTCTTCACCTCTCCATCTCTAGCTGTGTTCAGTTGGGTGTTGATGGCACATGCTGTAGCCTGGTTCTTGCTTTAAAGCAAGTTTTTGTGCTGGCTGGTTTTGAGAGCAGGCTCTTCCCTGCAGAGCAGGGACACAGGACTGAGGTTTTGAGTGGAAAATTGGAAGCTGTGCTTTGTGTCTTAAATTTGTAGCTTGTTTTAGTTCAAGAAGTTGATTATGGATACCTTCCCATAAGCACCACAGATGGACTGTTCAGTTGAAAGTTAACCAAAGTGAAGACTGTGCTTGAGAGGTGTATTCTGAAAAATCTGTTTGCCATCACCTGGATTCCAGCTTTTTGTTTACTCTGTTACTGGTGTCTTTTTCTGAAGCTGATCTCTGTCTGGAATCAGGACGTGTTGTCTGCAGCCACAGCACCAGTTGGCAAAGAGCTTGGAACCGAATTCAAAAATAAAACATTCAAAAGAGGAACAAAGTCTTGGTTTCGTTACTTTATCTGTAGATCTGGTGTTGAACATCTTGCTGCACCTCAGGAATACAAGGAATCACATAATGGAAACCTTTTTCTTTCTTCAGGTTCTGTAGAAAAGAAGCAACAGAGAAGATCGATTCGAACCCGCTCAGAGTCTGAGAAATCCACTGAAGTTGTGCCAAAGAAGAAGATCAAAAAGGAGCAGGTTGGCTTCCTCCATGTAGAGAGTTAAAATATATTGTATTCATAAATGTTGTGGCTTATATTGGTGCCTTTTTATTTTTCTCCATTTTTCCCATCGGGTTTCGTTTTGGACTATCCTTCATGAAATCCCCCTGTCAATACCATTGCTGTGACTCTGCTACTGGCATCTTACAGTATCAGTCAGGCTATGGAAAATGGGAACTCAATGATGCAAGACTCCTAACGAACCTGCCTTGTTTACCTTGAGATTTCTGTTCTCAGCAAAATGATCTTCTTTCAGTAATTTCTATTTGATGGAATTGCCACCAGGTTCCTTCCTTTTGCTCTTGATTTAGCTGCTGGTTTGTATTGAGGTTTTGTTTTCCAAGTGAAGTTAGACTGATTAATCTGACCACTTCTGAAAATGGACTTTTAAGAATGATTTAACTTAAAGATGAATAGTCAGACTCTTATGTTGGCAGACATCAGCAAACAGATCTGGGGTATAAGTAGATCCAACATGTACAGGGCATTCCTTTAATCTGGATGTCAGACAGACAAATGTTGTTGCTTTAAAATATATTTTAAAATTCTGTGTGGAAATGAGTAGGAAAGTTCAGTGGATGGACATGAATATTAAAAGCTGAATACACTTTTTTAACAAGTTTGTCAAAGTTGTTGGTTCTTTTCCTTATATGTTTGATTTTTTTTTCCCCCTTCAAGGGCCTCTCTGCTTGAAACCTGAGAATGTTTTTTTATATAAAATGTTTCATAGTTTTATCTTTTACCAGTGAAATTTTTTTTAAGGGACAGTCAGGCTAAAGATTTATATGGGAAGGGGAAAAATTGTTTTTATCTCTTAATTTATTCTTTGCCCTTTACACTTTGTTTTGCACTTCATTCACTTCAGAGACTGAAAGTGAACCCAGTTGCTTCTGTCTTGGTCACGTTTTTCTTTTGATGCCATAGCATCTGCCTAACTCTAGGAAGTTTAAAGCAACTTTAAATGTTGGGTGTAGGCTACCTGGCATAGCCCCTGCAGCCTTTCCTCACCAGGCATTGCAGCCCTCTTGTTTTCCAGCGAGTTAGTTTGTGTTTGTTTCTTAATCTTACAAAGGTATAAGAACCAACAATATGAACTTCACGGATCCCAGTTAGCTTTGCTTGCTTATATTATCCAGCTAACAAAGACTATGAACATTGAAGTGCTTTTCTCAGGAAAAGTATATGACTAAAAATTAAACAAAGATGCACTGTAATGCGCATAACCTTGAATGTATTAAGTTATATTTAAAACAAAACAAAACTTATTAACTTACAATTATGCAACAATATTTGTTACCCAAAGTCAAGTTTTCTTGCAACTGATTCCCAAATTAGTCTGCAACAACTTGGTATAAATTTATAACTGGAACGAGTACAATTAATGGGAAAAACAAAATGTTAATGCTACTGTTACAGTGACTAGTGGAGAAATAAAAGTGATTGTTTAGATTTTATATTTGTATTACAAAATGTACCCTATACAAATCCTTCTATTGTATGTTTTTACTTATTGTACAACAAAATAAAATATTTTTTAAAAAAATTATAGAATAATCCTTAAATATTTACTAAATGTGTTTCCACATGCATATGTAACCACCTTGTAAAGAAATAGCTTTGTAATTTTTAACCTTAAAGCCAGGATTTTAGGCAACAGCTTTCTTCTGTAATTCCCGTGCAGCCGCCAGATTTTCACCTGTTCCTTTGGCAGAGCAGTTCCTAAACTTGTCCTCCTGACCTAGGCTAGAGAAGTTTGGTTGCAAGCTGGTGAGGTTGTGTCTCAGTGTGTCCTGCCCTGGGTTTTCCAGCTGCCTGGGGCTCTGCAAGGCAGTGCCCATCCCTTGCAGGGCTCCGGGCAGCGGGAAGGCTGGGCCAGGCTGGAAGCGCGGCGCTGGCCACGGCTGCAGAGTGTCCTCCCTGCTCAGGGGAGCTTGTGCCTACACAGCTGTGGGGTTGTGGGAAAGCTTGAGTGTTGGCTGCCAAAACCAGCCCTGCTCCTGCCTGCTGGGGACGGATAAAGCTTTGCTGTCATCTTCATGCCCAAAGGGAGAGATTGGGAAGGACCTGGCGAGTGACCGCCTGGGCTGCTGGCACTCAGCGTAGGGCTCAGTCCAAGAGGACAAGAAGGCTCACACTGAGGAGGGGAGGACAGACTCCATCTGAGTTCAGAGATGCTAATCACTTAAACTGAAATGTTTTCTTTTTAATACTAGGGAGAAAAATTCCTCTGGTTTTAACTGTGGATTTTCCTATTCAAACAGGTTGAAATGGTTCCCCTGACAGCAGTGAAGACAGCGCTGCAGAAAGGTGAGTTACACACAGACAGGAACCTTATTAAAAGTCCCTGGCTGATCACACTGCAGCAATGGTTTTTGTTCTGTGTAAACTGCAGGGGTCTTAACACTTTCTGGTGATGAACATGATAGATGCTGGTATTAATTCTGGGGATTTTGTTGCTGTTTGCTTGTTTGTGCATTGCTAGTTGGGAGTGTAGTGTGCTGCAAGCGTGTAATCCAAGTCCTTTTCATGGACATAACAAGTCTTTGCTTAGCCATATTTTAAAGATGAATGGTGAAGGGGTGATCTCCTAAGGGCTTATCTTCTGTTATAAGCAGTTCAGGAGCTTCCTCCTGTCTCAGCTATGTTTAGAAGTTGTGTCAAAATATCTTTGAGGTGGTTTCCAATTATTTAGCCTTTCCAGGAGAATTAAACTAGTGACAATTGCAAGCTGAAAATTAAGGCCAGCAAATAAAGTTGTTTAAGGCTATCACTCACCTTTTTCCTTTATTAATTTTAAGCAAAATGTTGAGAACATATATTAAAACTAATTTTAGTATGTTGTGTTAAGGTGCCAGCGAGATTTCAGATTCTTGTAAACCTTTAAAGAAAAGGAGTCGTGCCTCAACGGATGTAGAGCTGACTAGCTCAGCTTACAGAGATACATCTGACTCTGACTCAAGAGGACTTAATGATGTGCAGGTAAAGGCATCTTGTTTCTCACAGGGCTCTGTTCATTTAATCTGTCAAGGCTATTTTCTGCAAATTTCATGTATTTTATTGTATAAAAAATAATGCCTAGTATTTTTCTTTCTGATCCCCTCCACTGTAGAATCTCTCTATTTTTTTCCTACTTTGTCGGGCAAAACATTGGTTTAGATCACTGACTCTGTCTGTCCTTTGGAAGGATGTGAGATTCTTTGGGAATTAGGGGGTGCTGCTGTATTTTGGTGTCAATTTTGAGTGGTCTGGGAAAAGTAAAATAGATATTTGTGGTTATTTGCTTGTCCAGGTAACAGATATGTCAAGTTCTGTCTCTGTAATCAAGTTCAGCAACTTTCAGGGACCTTTTGAATCTCTTGATGTATGGAATGATCTGTTGGTCAGTGGTGATGCAGCATTGTTTTTCAGAATGTGGTTGTCCTTTGGAAGTGTCTGGTTTGAGTGGATTTTTCCTCCCTGTAGGGCAGTTTTGGGAAACGTTCTGACAGCCCTTCAGCTGCTGCTGATGCTGATGCTTCTGATGTGCAGTCAGTGGACTCCAGCTTATCCAGGAGAGGAACTGGAACAAATAAAAAAGACACTGTTTGTCAGGTAATGATGGTACTGTAAAGAAATGAGTGCTGGAGATGTGTTGTCCATTTCTGCTAGCTTGAGCTGGCAGACTTTTAAAATTATACTGCATTGCTTTAACTGTGTCTCATAATGTGATGGCTTTTAGGGGGTTTTATGTTCTGGAGATAATTCATGAGCCCTCCTGCATGCTAGAAAGCCCAAAACCTGAAATGTGGTGTCTAAGCCATTCCTGCTGGCATGGTAGAGAAAGTTGGTGCCATTTTCTGCTCCATTCCAAGGTTTCAGATGGCCTTTCAGGGTAGTGCAGAGTGAGACTTTTCTGGTGTTTAGGAGAGAAAATCTTGGAGTCTTGGCCAGTTTCCTGGTCAGTAAGGGAACAAACTGCCCTTGCTCTCCAGGTGTGTGAGCAAACCAGGAGTCAGGATGGATCCTGGAGTGCCTCTTGTGCCTGTTGGAGAGCAGGACACAGAATGTGCTGGGATTGTTTTCAGCCCAGAGGTTTACCTGTGCAGGCTGGTTCTCCTGCCTTGCCTGAGCTCTGAAGTTATTTAAACCAGTTTCTCTGCTAACTGCAGGTTAGGGTTAGGGTCTGTCAGGTAGCTGTCCTCTGATGAGCTCTCTGCTTGTTCAAGATCTGTGAGAGCTCTGGGGAGTCTCTGGTGTCCTGCGAGGGCGAGTGCTGCAGCGTCTTTCACGTGGAGTGTCTGGGCCTGAAGCTGATGCCTGATGAGAAGTTCATCTGCACAGAGTGTAAAAATGGTGAGTGTGTTTCCAGGTCTGGAAAAACGGGGAGGGGGTTGCTGAGGAGCCACGTGCTGGTCAGAGCAAAGGGGACAGTAAGTCTCCAGGTGCTGGGAGCAGGGTTGGGTTATTCTGTTCTGGGGGTTTTTAACCTCTGCACTCAGATTCTCATTTTCCATTTAGTAAGTACCTAAGAAAGTCTTGAACTGCTGAGGGTGTCACACAGAGTGAGGGACTCCTGTGGCACAGTTCTGTGGGTTACAGTGACCAGCTTGCCTGCTCAAGCAAGGAGCCTGTGTTGCTCAAACCCCTCCAACTGTTGGCTTCACGGTTGTTTTTTTAACATCCTCTGTGCCTCAAAGAATTGTCTGTCACAGCTGGGCTTCCTTCTTCCTTCTTTTACAAGGAGAACACACGTGCTTTTCCTGCAAGCTCCCTGGCAAGGACGTGAAGCGTTGCTCTGTCAGCAGCTGTGGGAAGTTCTACCACGAGGTTTGTGTCCGCAAGTTCCCCACCGCCCTCTTCGAGTCGCGGGGCTTCCGCTGCCCCCAGCACTGCTGCACAGCCTGCTCCATGGACAAGGACATCCACAAAGCCAGCAAAGGTGAGAGCAGAGCCAGGAGCCAGCCCTGGGCAGCAGGAGGACACCCAAAGGTGTCCTCTCAGGAGCAGTGAGTGTGGCTCTGCCCTCCCTCAGTGAGGAGCAGGGGTTTCCTTGGAACTGAGGTCATTAACTCGTGTCTTTATTGGGTGGGAAAACAGGGAGATCCACAGCTCTGAGCTCACCTTTTGTTACTGGGTTTCATGGAAGCCAAGGGTTAGTAGTGCGAGGCCAAAGGATGGGCCTTTTTTATAAAAGGCAGTTGGCAGTGGCCTTTAGAACACCTGTTTTTCAAGGAGAAAGAGAATCCTTCTGAAAGCAAACCCAAGAATTTAAATAATGACAGTGAAATGATTTAACACCATGGTGGTTTCCTTAACAGGGCTTGAAAGTGAAAGTTACGAGTTAACATTTGTCAAACTTTTTTTTATTTTAAAGGTGTAAATGTTTCTTTTTACTCTAGTACTCTGATTGGAACCAAACTCAGCCTTGCATCTGTCTGTGGTGTTTCCTACCATATCCTGACCCCAGGGTGACATGGTGCATTTTTCTGCATTTATATTGAACAGGTCGCATGGTGAGATGTTTCAGATGTCCCATTGCCTATCACTCAGGAGATGGCTGTATTGCTGCAGGAAGCTTGTTTGTGTCATCCCACATTCTCATCTGTAGTAACCATTCCAAAAGGAATCACTCCTCATCAGCTGTAAATGTAGGCTTTTGTTTCGTTTGTGCAAGAGGTGAGCAGACTTGTTTTTTCCCCTGTTTTATAGTGCTTGTGGTCACTTGTGCAGTTTAGTGATGAAAATAATGTATTTCATGAAGAACTCCTCCCTTAGGGCTCTCTGGGATTTAAATACTGCCTGTGATTATTTTTATTTTTACTTTTTTATTTTTTTGGTCAACAGTTGTCATGAGACTTCCACTTGCTTTTGGTCTATAACATTTACTGTTGGTAGGTAGAGTGGTTCCATAATATTTCCAGCACTTTGGTTTTATGTTTTTTAGTTTTGTCTCAGCTGTCTGGAGTCAGTCTGGTTTCAGGGTCAGATACAGGTTTGTGACAGAAGAGTGTCTGTGGATCTTCCCTGGTTTGAAAGGCAGATGAGAAATGTCTCTTGGGTTTAGTCTGCCCCTGTAAGTGTTCAGGTGAAGAACTGTTGTCTTGTCCTGCTGCTCTGCTCCTGCCTGAGGTGACCATGGATCCATGGCCACCAGAGCTGTGCTGGTGGGAATGTCACTGCTGTCTGTGCCCAGATGTGAATGGCAGGCAGTGGCAGGCTTCAGGACTTGAGGTGTAAACAAGACACATTTATAACCTGCTTAGGTTATAAAGTGCAGTAGTTTGCTCACATTAGGTGATTCTCCTGGAGAATTTTTTTCTCCCAAGTTTTGGGTACTTTGTGATGTGCAGGTGTAAAAGAGCCCTCCAACATCTCTTGGGTAGACCCTACTTAAAAGCTAGATGGAAAGGAGTTCCTGCTATTTGGCATCCATCTTGACAGATACAATGGAGAAACCAGAAGCTGGGAGTAGAATTCCAAAACTGAATCACAGGGAAGGAGTCTCATGCTTGCTGAAGGTGCAAACCTGCATTCTTTCTAAAAAATAGATGAAGTACAGAAGAAAATTTTCATGCTTTTATTCTTTTTTTTTTTTCCTTTTTTTTTTTTTCATTTGACATGGTTTTTGTAATTCTGTTTGTACCTGAGCCTAGCTTCTGTGCTTTCTCCTGGCAATATAAGTAACCTCTGAACCTGGGCAGATGGAGTTTCCTGTCCTGAGTATTTACTCAGTCTTAATTACTAGAACTTGAAAAGTTACAAACCACTACCACTGGCTAAATCCTCTGTATTTGACAGCAACCATGGGCTTGTTCTTCTAGAGAATGTCTGTGGGGTTTTTCTGGCAGGCATACCTGGGATCAGGAGCTGCTGTGCTTCACCCAGGAAAGGTTGTGTGAGGTTTACAGTCAGCAAACTCCCTGGCTGGGCTGAATTGAGCCCTCTGTGGTCAGCAAGGGACATGAGGTGAGGACAGCATCTGTGGCAGGAGCACTGGGAGCTCCTGCTCAGCAATGAGCAGGGAACAGAATGCTTGAGCAGCACTTGGGCACCTGTATCACCAGTTGCTTATTAGTTTTGGTTGATAGGAGACAGGGAAACTTTGTATTTGGGTGCAAAACATTATTGAAGTGAGGAAAATGTAGATGTGAGACAATCTATAAAATACACAAACATGCTTATCATGAGGTACTTGAAATAAAGTGTATTTTAAGGCTTCTTATCCACCTTCCTTGAAGCAGCCTTGTGTGAGCACGTTGTAGTTCACCTGGCTGCAGTGTAGGTGATGTTTTGGTGAGCCCTGCTGAGGACATGCTCTCCAGGTAGGCTGGCCCCATCCTCACAGCACATCTTCAGCTTCTTGACAGCGTTCAGCTGCCTCTGTCCCCCAGGGAAGGAGCTGGTGGCTTCTTGGTGGTTCATCTTTCCTCCTTCCCTGGATCTCAGCTGCTCTGCTCTTCCCTTGAGTTGCTGGCCAGATGCTTCTGATCTGTGGCCATGGGGCTCTGGACTGCCTGCCTCTTTGGAAAAAAAACCAAACAAGCTTTCATCTTTCCTTTCCCCTCTGGTGCCTTGCAGAATCACTCAGCCCCCTGGTTATTTTTTTTCCTACACATCTGTAAGGAACAAACCCTTTCATAGGTAGGTTGGTAGCACCTGGGGTGCTGAGCTCTTGTGTGTCCCCTCTGCTTTGGCAGCCTGTGGCCCAGACTAACAGCTTGGCCTTTGGTGTAGTGAGCATCCCCCAGCTCTCCACATGAGCTTGCTTTTGTCACTTGGGAGGGGAGGGGGGTCACACAGAACTGAAGCTGGTTGCTTTTCTTGTGCTTTTCTATAAATGCACAGAACAAGAGTAACAGCACAATTGAAGTTCCACTCAGAAACAGCTTATTCATCACAGGCTTTTCCAGTTACATTTTAATTTAGTCTCTCAAGCACGTAACCTCTCTCTCAGTGAGGAAACTTTCTGTCAGACTTTTCTTTTTCTTCATTTTATCCTTTAGTTTTCATTCACACATATATGCATTAGAGGTGTTCGTTTGATTTATTTTATTTTCTCCTTTATGGAATCATGGGTAGTTTCATTGCAACTCATCTCTTTCTGTTTGTTTCGTATAGGGTTGGTAGTGCAGGATCATTCAGACCCCCTGTTCAGTTCATATGCCTATAAGTCCCACTACCTACTGAATGAATCAAATCGTGCTGAGTTGATGAAATTACCTATGATTCCTCCTCCTTCGTCAGCTTCCAAAAAGAAATGTGAGAAAGGTAACCAAAATAGTTTCTTTCTCTTTAATTTACTTTTGCTTTTTCTATTTTTTTCTCTCTTTAAATCAAACGAGAAATGTCTGCCTGTCAAGCACCACTTATTGCTTTCCAGCAAACTTCACTCATTGATTATTGTGAGCGTGTGTTCATGTTGTGGCCATTTTATTTTTTTTTTAATTACAAAAGGGCTTAAAATAATTGCTGTCACTAAATTCTCCTTAGTTAAAGTAAAGAGGTTAAATCATCTGGTATCTGGCCTAGGCTAGACCAGCTTCTGGGAAGCTATTCACACAGAGGTGAGGAGGTGGCAGTTAGAGCTTGGTGTTGTAGTTCAGTGCCTGCCTGGATGATGTCAAACAGCTTCTTCAATTGATTTGGCATGTGGAATAAGAGGGGAGATGTTCTGCTTCAGATCTTGTGGGAAGCTTATGCAGAGCCTGAGAGGAGGAAGGAATGTTTATTTATTTTTCAGGTTGAGTCAGGGTGGGGGTGTGTGAAGGGGAGGGCAGACAGGTTCTGTGTCTGTGTCCATCAGTCCTCGTGTCCCTGCTGCTGCCTCCTGGGGCAGAGCTGCACCCAGGAGATGCTCCCCCAGGGCAGAGGATGTTTCCCCTGCTGCTGGGGGTGCCTCTCAGGATACCTGCTGTCTGTATGAAGTGCTCAGGTCTCTCATGTTTTATTCCCTGCAGAAATTTGGTTTCCCAAGAGCGTTCAGAGCTGGTGCCCTGGTAACCAGGCTGCAGTTTGGTTACCTTGAACCTTGCTAGGTTGATGGCTTCCAGTAGTTCCTGTAATTCCTGAACACAAAAATTATTTTGAGCCCTCTGCTTAGCTTGAGCAGTATCTTACTCATGCATCCCAAGAGCAAATCTTGGTTTGTTTTTTTCCTGCTTAGCACTGGAAGTTTTGCATTTGATTTTGTTTTCTTTTTTTTCTTTTTTCCTTTTTTTTTTTTTTTTTGCATCCCTTGGCATTTTACCATGTTGGAAAACGTTTCAGTAATTTACACTGGGTCTGTATTTCCTCTGAAATAACATTTTGCAACAAAAAAAAACCAGTTCAAAAGTTAAGGTTTTATTATGAGTTTGGGGAGCTCTGGAAAATCCATGTGGTTGGAGTTTGGTGGTTTTAGCAGAGGAAATACAGTGTTGGTCATGCAGCTGATCTGTGCAGTGGGTGCTTGTTGTGACATGCAGCAGTCAATTAATGCAGTGACATTTTGGAAAGTCTATAGGTGGACAAGATTTTCTGATAAGTGAGGGTTACTTTTCACTCTCTTTTGTTACTGTGCTTTAAATATTCTCAAGTCTCTCTCAGATTTTCCATCTGGGACACAAAAATTTGTTAATTAAAAAAAAAAATCTATAAAAATACATGGGTGTGCATATTATGTAGTTACATATATAAAATATTCCCATCTGTGTCTTGTATTAAGTCATATTTTATGAGCTGCTGTGTTTGGTGAGGGTGGCTTAGGGCTGTGCTGTGGCTCTCCATATTTAGTCCATCTGCCAAAACATAAGCCAGCCAAAACCAACTTTTGTTCCAGTAAGTGCAAACTTCAGAAATTAGTATTAACCACAGCACGAAGGTTTCCTTCATGTGCAAAAGGAACTTTTGGGATGGGGACAACTTGTGTGGTGTCTCATTCTGGTAAACTTTCCTTGTGGTGGAAGGTACACACTTACCATTATGATTCTTCTATAATGTCCTTGGTACAGAAAAGCATTGATCAACCTATAGGCTGTGGGGGGTTTAGTGCTCTCTAACTGGTTACTGGGGGATTCAGTCATGACAATGTTGATTGAAAAAGTTTTTCTTAGAAATGTGTGTGTTTGTCATTGCTCTGGACATCACCAAAGAAACAGACCAAAGGTTTGGGCACTTCCAAAGAAATAAACCCAGGTTTTGGCCATGGGGAGTGATGCTTCTCCTGCCAATTTACCTCTTGTTTAAACAGGACTCAGCTGCTTTTTGTGTTCCTTTGATGCAGCCAGGAGTCACAGCTGGCACATGAGGTGGTTGCACCACCCAGGCTTTTTTTAACCAACATTGTTAAGTTTGACTTGATCCCTTTCTCTGGTTTTCTCTGGGGTGCAGAATGGGTGATGTAAGGTGAACATCAGCTGCTCTGCAGAGGGGGAAGCAGGTCCTTAACTTCTATAAACCAAGCAGGGTTTCTTTGTTTAAAGGTGGCAAACTGTTGTGCTGTGAGTCCTGCCCAGCTTCCTTCCACCCCGAGTGTCTCAACATAGAAATGCCTGAGGGATGCTGGAATTGCAATGACTGCAAAGCTGGCAAGAAGCTGCGTTACAAGCAGATCGTTTGGGTCAAGCTTGGAAATTACAGGCAAGTTCACTGTGCTTGGGTTTTAATGCTTTGGGTGCTTATAATGGGCTGTAGAATTACAGGAAGATAATGCAGAGCAGCTCAGTCCTCCTGAACAAAGACTAGAAATGCAGAGATTCATCTGCTTTGTGCCAGACATCAAATGTGATCCTCCTGCTCTCCCCCAGCAGGGATGGGTACTTGGCTGCTATTAGTCACCTGCAGGAGCACAAGTGTTTATAGGTGATCTTAGAAATCCACTTTTATGCCACATGGATTCATAAAAGCCTTTTCCAAACTTTAGAGTAAGAACTTTCCTTGTTTTTGTGTTGTGAAAATCCCAGGGATTTTCAGAGGGAGCCTTGAGAGCATCATGAGGGAGTTCATTTCTTTAAGAAGGGAAAGAAAGTCCAGTTAGGCAAACTCAGAAGCTAAGGCTGTGGTTCAGGGAACTTAACAGTTGTCTTTTTTGTTTCCTTTCTGCTTTTCAGGTGGTGGCCAGCAGAGATCTGCAATCCCAGGTCTGTGCCTCTCAACATACAGGGCCTCAAACATGATATCGGGGACTTCCCAGTATTTTTCTTTGGTTCACATGACTACTATTGGGTACACCAGGGCAGAGTTTTCCCTTATGTTGAAGGAGATAAAAGCTTTGCTGAGGGGCAAACTAGTATTAACAAGACCTTCAAGAAAGGTAAAATCAAAGTTTATAGTGGTTTATGACAAAAATTCCACGTGTTTGTGTCTCCATCACCACTTAACCTGCATGGGTATAATGATGTGACTGGTGTTCTGTGTTCACCTACAATTACAAACATTGTGTAGATCCCTTGACTGCAGATAAAATATGTTTAAGTGCCTACTCATTGTGTATTGTTGTGGGCAGGTTTGGTTCTTCCACAAGTTGGGAAATGTTAAGATGGAGCTTGGTTTCTGCTGCATGGCATCATTGTTCAGTATCTCAGTACCTGATGATAGATTCATGATGTGCTGCAATAACCCATTTTGAGATCATGTTTCTGTTTATATATTCCTAGCTTTTTAAAAAAATAAATATAAATACATAGATGTGCATATTTGATTAGCAGCAGCTGGTGCTAATTGCTTCTATTCTGAACTCCCTTGCACAGCACTTGAAGAAGCAGCGAAGCGTTTCCAGGAGCTGAAAGCACAAAGGGAAAGCAAAGAGGCATTGGAAATTGAAAGGAATTCAAGGAAACCTCCACCTTATAAACACATTAAAGTGAGTTGGCCTCTTTTCTTTTCCTGTTTTTATTCTGTGCATGAGTAAGCTGTGATATAAACCTGTATCTGCAACAATTCAAGCTTAAGAACATTCAGATAAATAATTTTGCTCTTCATTCCAAGAATCTTTTCTCCTGTCTAGCAGCACCATAAAACAATCTGTTAGCAGAGCATTTGTAAAGGAGAGTTGATGGTTGAAGAGCAGTTTCATCTAAGGTAGAATTTTGCTGTTTGCAATCTGGTCTCCTGTGTCTGAGGTGCACACTGAAGTACCAGGAGTGCTGACTGCTCATCCTGCTGCAGAATCTAGCTCTTGCCAGCAGTTCTGGACACACAGGACTTGGTGGTTTTAGTTTTAGTTGTGAGAGGTCCCAGTGATGTACCTGAAACTTTGAATTCCTGAACGAGTGACTTTACTGGGGAGACTCTTGCTGTGCTGCCTGGAGTCAGGAGTTGTAATGCTCTTTGCTTTAATCTCTGTTGTTAAATTCTCTGAACAGGCTGTGCCCCCAGGTTAGGTGGCAGTAAAAGCACAAGTTTGTGTCTGCTGCTGAGCTGCAGGGTGAACTTGTGGCACACTGCCCTTCAGAAGGGTCTGGAGCAGGAATACACACTCATTCATTTCTTGCTGCTTTGCCAGCTGCTGACTGGCTGCAGTAAAGCTGTTCAGCCAGTGCTCGTTGGGGCATCATCCTCATCATCACTGATTCTTTTTTCCCCTTGGTTCCACAGTCCAACAAAGTGATAGGGAAGGTTCAGATCCAGGTGGCTGACCTCTCAGAGATCCCTCGCTGCAACTGCAAACCCTCGGACGAGAACCCCTGCGGGCTGGAGTCCGAGTGCCTCAACAGGATGCTGCAGTATGAGTGCCACCCCCAGGTCTGCCCTGCTGGGGAACGCTGCCAGAACCAGTGCTTCACCAAAAGGCTCTACCCTGATGCTGAAATCATCAAAACTGATCGGCGGGGATGGGGTCTGAGGACAAAGAGGAGCATTAAAAAGGTAGAGCTGCAGCACCCGCAGGGAAGGGCTCTCTGTGGATTGCTTGGGATGTGTGGGGATTCCAGTGTAATCTGAAAATCTAGGAAAACCAATAGATCCTGAACTGATCCTGTTCCCCTGAAGCACTGTGGTGTTTAACTGCGTGCACAGGCAGTGTGTGGGGTGAGCCACTGAGGAGGTCCTGCACTGTCCTGACCAGAGCTTTGGGCTTGTGTAACAATTGCAACTGAATTCTTTGCTTTTGTCCATTTTTATTAGACATCTACTTCCTTGGCTTTGTAAAATGTAGGTTACAGTCTCCAGAAAGTTGAGATAGAGAAATAATATGTAGTGGTTTGTGACAGGCACACACAGTGGAAATACTTGTCACTGTACCCATTCACCTTTGCTCAGGAGTCCATCCAGATTACTGGCTCATTGGCCTTTTCCAAAGGAAGTGTGGAACTTGGCAGGATTCTACAGGGCTGGCAGATATGGTTTGTGTAGGGAATCCAGATGCCTTTGGATTTTGAGAGGTTTCTTGCTGAGAAAACAAACACCTGCTGCACATACATCTTGCTTCCAAAATGGCTGAAGTTAATGCTTTCTGTGATGATCAGAATGTGTGTTTATAGCAAATGTTTTTCTGTGCTGCTTCCTGGTGTAAGAAGCAGTAAGCATGGGTTTCTTATTTTTGTTTTGCTTTACTTTGCAGGGGGAATTTGTGAATGAGTATGTTGGAGAGTTAATTGATGAGGAGGAGTGCAGGCTGCGGATCAAACGTGCACATGAAAACAGCGTCACCAATTTTTATATGTTAACTGTAACAAAGGTAAGTGTTATGTCTGCTTCAGCATAAGCTGTTTGTTATTGGCAGAATCAATGTTCAGTGTCTGTCATGCTCCCACCAGAGTGCCAGACAGCAGACCTGTGTCTTGGGCTGTGTACTCTGTGCCCATTTCACTTCTGTCAGCACAACTATTCAGACACTTCCATGAACTTCACTCTGCAGGCAAAAGTTAGCACTTTAAACTAATTTTAAATGAGTATGTTTTGCTGCCTTAGCCATGAGTAGACATTTGTCATCAGGAAACCTCTCTGTGTTTGTCATATTAAGTGTCTTTGTCTTTGTCTTTCTCTTCAAAGGACCGGATCATAGATGCTGGCCCCAAGGGGAATTACTCTCGTTTTATGAACCACAGTTGTAATCCAAACTGTGAAACACAGAAATGGACAGTGAATGGTGACATTAGAGTTGGACTCTTTGCTCTTTGTGATATTCCTGCAGGTAAAAAGATTTATTTTGCACGTTTTACCTGATCTGTCATTTTAACTGGGTCTGTATAGTCACTTAGCTGCACTTTGTGTCTTCATGAATGCTAATGAAATGTTCTTGTCACCAGCCTGTTTTCCTTCAGTGTCTGTGTGGCTGAATTTTTTTTCTTTAAATTTTAGGAATGGAGTTAACATTTAATTATAACTTGGACTGCCTGGGCAATGGTAGGACTGAGTGTCACTGTGGAGCAGAGAACTGCAGTGGTTTCCTAGGAGTGCGTCCAAAGGTACATGGGTGAAAACTGAACCTTTGCTTCCTACCCAGAGTAGGAAAAAGAGGGTTTTTTTCTTTATTTAACTTTTTGCTTTGATTTATGTAATATTTTCCACCCTTGGAAGTCCCTAAAGGTTTTACAGCTCTGCTCTGCAGTGCTGTTGTGTCTTGGGTGAGGTTAATTTACCAGACTGCTAATTCAGACACAGGTGGATGGGCATCTCTGGCTCAGACTTGTCTGAGTGGATTTAATTAAAACATATATAGTTCATGGAAACAGTAACCTGAAGCTGCTTTAAATAATTGTAAGGCAAGGGGTTTATAAAGTGACTGTATGCTGTGATCTTTGTCATTGCTAGACAGCATTTGCCACAGCAAATGAAGAGAAGGTGAAGAACGCGAAGTTAAAGCAGAAGAAACGGAAAGTGAAAACGGAGCAGAAGCAGATGCATGAGGACAACTGCTTCCAGTGTGGAGATGGGGGAGAGCTGGTCATGTGTGATAAAAAGGACTGTCCCAAAGCTTACCACCTCCTATGCCTTAACCTGACTCAACCACCTTTTGGTAAGAGCAACCCCATGGCATTGCTCTGGACAGCTGCAGCACGGGGTGAGGGGGAGAGGGTGGTGGTGTCCCTGACACACACTAATTTCAGCTTCCTGTCTCTCTCCTCCCATCCCCAGGAAAGTGGGAATGTCCGTGGCATCAGTGTGACATCTGTAGCACCCCTGCAGTTTCATTCTGTGAGTTCTGCCCACACTCCTTCTGCAGAGACCACGAGAAGGGAGCCCTGGTGGCCTCGACGCTGGACGGCCGCCTCTGCTGCTCAGCACATGACCCCAAATCTCCTGTGGCACCCGAGTACTGGAGCAAGATCAAGTGCAAATTGGAAGCACAGAATCCTGTAGAAGAAGCAGCAAAGGAGTGAATTTGGTTAAACACGTGGGAGGGGAGAAGAGGGGCAAACAGGCAACGAACCTGGAGACTGCTGTGACACATTCAGTCTTTGTCATCAGAGCCATCGTGTGTGAACTGGGAATGGGACCATTTAATCTTAGCAAGCAGAAGCAGGCAGTGGTGTTTTGTTCTTTATTGTTTGATCTTTCTTTTACCCTTGAATGTGCTACAGCAGCTCTTTAATGTTTGGAACCAGAAGCATCTTGGCCGTCAGAGAAAAACATAGACCTTGTGACAGTGAAAAGAATATTCTGTTTAAAATATGTTCTTTGAGTGTAGAAAGCAAAACATAGCAACATATTTATTTATTTAATTTTTAAAGGGTGTTGAAGCTCTGGCTTCAGTCAGTCAATGTGTCTCTACAAAACAGCAAAGCCAGTGTAACTTTTCTGTCTAGTTTACAATAAGAATAAATCCTCCCCACTCTGTGTAACCTTGAGATGCCATAAAGACAGATGTGGGTTTCAGACCAGGTGACCCTGAAATGCCTCAATTCCAGTACTTGTTTTCAAAGGCATTTTGAGAAGGTAGGTTAGAGATCATGGTAGCTTTTGAATATTACTGTGAAACTTTTCCTGTGAGAAACCAGGTGTGTGACTGCTTGGAAGTGGTTGTGACATGGTTTAAGGAAGGACAAAATCATGGTTCTTTGCTCAAGAGCTGTAACCAGTGTTTGCAGGCAGGTGGAACATCAAAAAGAGGTTAATTGTGGTTGTTTCTTTCTCCCACCTAATCTGGAAAACCTTCCTAGTTCAGAGGGTCTGCCAGCTCAGTGATGTTCTGCAGCACACTCAGAACTGAAGCCTTTATCCTGCCCCTGGGAGCTCTGCCTGGGACTCCTCTGTCAGGGGGAGTGGTTCTGTGATACCTGTGGAGTCTGCTCATGTCTCTGGCAGTTGGATCAGTCTGGTTCTTATTGCTGCTTCTCAGACTCCTCTGAGCTTCAGGGGAAGTCTGAGTGTTGAAGGAATCCCATCCCTCTGTGTTTGTTTGAGTGAATGCTTAGATTTGATTTTGTTTGTTTGCTGAGAGAGCTCTTCTGATTTTAATCTTCATTGTTGCTGGAGCTAAGGGAGATCTCAGCACTTCTCCAGTGAACATATTTTCTCTTGGGTCTCCTCTGCTCCTCAGCAGAGGGACAGGCTCCCTCAGTCAGGCTTTGGAAGTGGCTTTGGTGGACACCTGCTCCAGATTTTTCTTTGGAAAACCTGTCCTCCTCCCTCCCTGGTGTGCAGAGCCCCAGGGGACTGGTTTCCCCAGGCTGAAGGTGGTCTTTGTGACCCTCCTCCCCTGCCCCTGCATGGCTTTTTGCTGGTGGCTATTGGAAATGGTCCTGAAGGAAAAGAGTCATGATCAGGTGCTGCTGGATTCTGGCTCAATTAAGCCTTTGAATTAAGAACCTTTTCTCTGGAAAACTGCTTACAGAGACCTAGAGGAACATTAGTGATTTCTCACTACACTGAAAAAAATTTACCTGTGGGATTTTAGAATATGTCTTGGCATTGGCTGGTGTCCTCCTCATCCTCAGATGTATGTGCAGGGGGGGAAATGTTCGTGTGTGCAATGTTAAACTTAGAGGATACACTACAGGCTCTGCAAGCAGCTGCTGTGCCACTGAGCTGAGCTGGCAGCCCCTCTCCAGGAGGCTGCAGGGTGGCAGGAGTGCAGACATGGCCTTGGCTCAGTGTGTGGTACAGAGGGCTGGAGGGATCTACAAAGCACTTCATCCTGTGGTCTGTGCTGCAGTGAATGTCTGGAACACTACTCTTGCTTGAAAGCAGTGCTATATTTTGGTATTTAAAAAAAAATTACAAAAAGGATTTTATTTTTCTTAACATTTTGTGTGATAAATGTCTCTTTTTAAGCTCTTACTGGGGGTGTTTAACCTTCCCAGGATCCCAAACATGGCTCTTGCTGCAGTGTCTGTAGGGCCCCACGTGTTTACTTGATATTATTTATGAGGTTGGTGATGTTCACATGCTTTCCCAGCAGTGTGAACGTTGCAGGTGAGCTGTGTGGGAACCCACCTCCCTGCTTTGGTTTTTTTGTCATTCTGTGTCCGTGGTCACTCGTGGAGCAGAGGGGAGCAGGGAGAGCCACAGACCATGGGTCACCACAGGGCACAGGAAGCTTCACAGAAGGCTTAAAAACTTGTAAAATGCTGTGAATTGAGGGCTGCTGCTACTCCTGTGCCATGCCACTTGATGTCTTGGTTAACTTTGCTTTTAAACTTCTTATAGGTGCTCCTTTTGTCCACCAAAAAAGAAAAGGAAAAAAAAAAAAAAAAAAAAAAAAAAAAAAAGAAAGGGAAAGAGGAATTGGTTGATAAGCTTGTACATGAACAAAAAGTGAATCTGTCAAAAAAACTTGAATGTTTGGAGATCAGAAAATGCCTGATTGGAGTTACTGTGGTAACTGTAGGGGCTTTGCTCACTGTGCCAAACACAGAATGGTAAAATATGCATTTCATCAACGTTTTTCCTGGCTGAGCAGAACAATAATGCAATTCCCTTGTAGGGAACAGGTCTAACAGCTCTTTGGTAAATGGCATCAGATTCCTGTGGGCTGTAAAACAAGTGACATGGGGTTGTTTCATGCAGGGGCCTGGAAGAAATGGAGAGAACTGTGGGTGCTTCCAGCTGGGACCCGAGATCTGAGCTGGGAGTGAAACCTGTTGAAGTGTCCCTGTCCCTGGACTGTCCCCCAGGCTTCCCCCCTCTCTGCTCTGGGGATGCAGTGCCTGAGCTGCTCTGCAGAGTTAACCCTCAGAGTTCCACCCTTTGCACCTTAGCACAGCCCTGCAGACCCTGGCCAAGCCCTGCAGTGCCTGAATTCCAGCATCATTGTGAATACCTGGTGCAGGCACTCAGCTGTTGCAGGTTTCTCCTGTCAACAGACTGCTGAAGGGATTTGCAGCTCAGGAAGGATGATGGTCAAGGCAATTTCGTGGGCAAATTCCCTTCTCTGGTCACCAGCTCTGTCTTGGAGAAGTGGTTGAAATGGAGCAAATAGTGATGGAATGTTGAATTTGGGCCTTTCTTCTGAAAAGAACGTCCTGGGTCTTAATTTCAGGAGAGAATGGGAATGGCACAGTTACTCGTAGTGAGCAGGAGAATCTGTATATATTGAAACTTCACAGAACTGTGGGTGGGGAGGGGGAGGGGGTGTCCAGCGCTGGTACCAAGTTGTCACTTTAACATGGAAACCTCTGCCTCATTGAATTCAGGGTTTAATGTACTTGAAGCTCTGCAGTTCCTTATATGGCTTTTTTTTATTTATACATAACGTGGTGTGGTTTTGTTTGGGGGGTTTGGGTTTGTTTTTTTTTATTCTACATTGAAACATGTCTTTGACTTCCCTGGAGTTACTTTCTGCTTTCTGTACAGTGAGTTGTGGCAAAGGGGAGGGTTTTTCGGAGCAGCCTGAGGTGTGTGTGCTGCACGGGAGGCACAGCCTGGGACTGGTGCTGTCCCTTGGCTTTCAGTTCTCCATCCACCTTCCCCTTCCGTTTTCTCTGTGTGTAGCAAAAACATTTGCACTTACGATACACTCACACTTTGGATGTGTTCACAGTGTTGTTCTGAGGAAAAAAAAACAAAACAAAACAAAAAAAAGGGAAAAAAGGGAAAAAAAAACCAAAAAAAAGTCTGTTTGCTCTTATATTCCATTCCTGAGCAGGGAGCTCAGGTCCGTGTTACCCCTGAGGGGCTCTCACTGCTCGGCAGGGGGGGGTGAGCTGGAAGTGTCTGCTTTGCATTCGAGACTTTGTGTCGTTGATGTGAAATCAAAAAGGGAAATCACGTATGAACTTGCCAAAGCCATTTGTTCACCCCCCTCCTGCTCCCAGCTGCTACCCCTGCCCCCTCTCCCCTCGGTTTTGGGTTAGAAAGAGGCTGAACGAGCAATCCCCTTCCTGGGGGCTGTGTCTGTCCCTCTCCCCCCGGGGGTCTCTGGTGTCTCCAGGTGGGGGGAGCTGCACAACACGGATCCCTGGGGGCTCCCCCGGGCTGGCGGGGGGTGACCCTGGTGGAGTTGTTACTTCCGTAGATTTTGTTTATCTGTAACAAACTTTGTAGATTCCGTGAAATGTTATTTTAAGGAAATCACTCGAGTCTTTTCATAGCAACGCATCAATACTCACTGAAGTCGGTACCTGAAGAGTTTTTGGGGGTTGACTGGAAGCTCTTGGACACTAAGTAGTGTTACCTTTCCCTGGGGCATTACTGTATCATGACTTGATGTTGCCGCATAGACTTTGAGATTTACGATATTTTGGGGGTTTTGTTGTTTGGCCTATGTTCTCTTGCATAGTGTGAAACCTGTAAAGCTTGGTTAACCTGTACATAGCTAGCTCATGTCAACTAGTTAGAGTGTACCTAGACTTGCCTGTAATATTTAGCTTCTTCCTGACTGTGTGTGATGGTAGAACATATAATTTTTGTACATTATATTACTGAGATGTTGCCTTTTTTTATTTTACAAATACTTTGGAATTCAGATGTGTTTTTGCTTCCGTGAGGATTCATTTGGAAAGGTTTTTAATGACATTCCACTGATTTGAACTTTTGCTTGAGGTTGACTTCAATAAATCGTTCTGAATGTTCCAACGACCGAAGGATTTGGGGTTGGTTTTGTCTGTTCGGTTTTTTGAGGGTTTGTTTTTTGTTTTTTTTTTTTTTCCCATCTGAGTCGGTCCCCCTCCCAGGGGTTGGGGGGGNCCCGCATTCCCAGAGCCCCCCCCGGCGCCTCTTCCCGCCTCCCCCACTCTCCGCATCCGATCCAAATCGGATTTCTTTCATTTTTGCTTCTGTTGTTTTTTCTGTTACTTTCTGCTTTTCCCCGCCCCAGGATCATGGAGTTCCTGCCTCCCTTCCAGCGTGTGGTCCAGCCCGAGGAGCTGTGGCTCTACAAGAACCCCTACGTCCAGGCGGACCGAGTCCCCACCCTGCCCATGTTTGTGAGTTTGGGGGGTTCTGCACCGCGGGGGGGTCTGTAATTACGGGCCGGGGGGTTCCGAACCCTCCCGGAAAGCCGGGCTGCCCCCCCAGGGCTCCTCTTGCCGGTGCCGGGCACGGGGAGGGCCCTTTGCACCTTCGGGCAAACTGAGCAACATCTGCCGTGATTTGTGTCATCCTCTCGGTTTTACCACCCAGGGGCGTGCTCGGGATTTTATCTAAGTTTATAAAGCCCAACGGGGGCCTTTTCTCTGCTGTTCAGCATCAATTTCACCACCAGATTACAAGGACCATAAAGGATAATGGATGATTCACTGGCAGGGAACGTTTTGCCTGAAAGCAGCAAAGGTTTCAGTGTCGTTTTCTTGTGAAAATGTTTCCCCCGGGTCTCTCTGCTCTGCTGGAGGGTTTTGATTAAAACTGTCAGCAGCCTGTCCTGGTGTCGAGAGACTGCTCCAGGCCTTCTTCACCCACAGAATCTTCCTCTCCTTTTGTGGCAGTTCATCTCCTTTCTGTCTCCCTTACTGCTCATCCTCCTGGCGAGGGTGCTGATGGGTGCTGACCGAGCAGACACACGGGAAGGCTGCCTGGGTGAGCTCCTCATCATCACCCCAGACCCCTGCAGCCCCCCAGGGGTCTGCCCGGGGGCCGGGGGGGGTCTCCCAGATGAGTCCTTTGCTCTTTGCTGGGGCACAAATGTTGTGCCAGGGTTACCCAGGCTGAGCTGTGCCTGGAAGCTGCACGTCCAGGGGGGGTGATGCTGATGTGCCCTCTCTGCTCTCTCCCAGCTGCCAGCCTTGCTCTCAGCCTGAACGGGGTTTTCACAAACGCCCTGAAGCTCGTTGTGGGGAGGTGAGGAGCAGATTTTGTTCCTTGTGCAGGGGGGGAAGGGATGTCTGCGGGGTGGTAGAGCTACAACAACAGGAGTGAGGGACAGAAGTTGGATGTACTCAGCCTGGGAAGAACGTGGGGGGGGGGGTTTCTAGCAAATACTAGAAGAAACACGGGTGGGGACCTGCTGGCTCTGGGAATGGCTCCGGTGGGCTCATTCAGGGCTGTGCCAGGGAGGAGAGCTCTGGCACACGTTTGGGGGGTGGGTGGGATGGTTCCCTCATTTTGCAGTGCCCGGGGGGGGTGGGGATCTCGGCACCCCCGGGACTGTCTGCACCCTGCTCCCTGCCCCAGGCCACGGCCCGACTTCTTCTACCGCTGCTTCCCGGACGGGAGAGCCAACGCGGAGCTGCTGTGCACGGGTGACCCCCGGGTGGTGGCCGAGGGACGGAAAAGCTTCCCCAGCGGTCACGCCTCCTGTGAGTGCCCCTTCCCCTCCAGCCCCCGGCACAGCAGAGCCCGGGGCTCTTCCCGGGGCAGCAAACACCCTTCTCTTCCAGTCGCCTTCGCTGGCCTCGCCTTCTCTGCCTTCTACCTGGCGGGGAAGCTGCGCTGCTTCTCCCCGGGCCGGGGCAGCAGAGCTCTGCGCCTCTGCGCCTTCCTCCTCCCCCTCTTCCTCGCCACCCTCATCGCCGTGTCCCGAACCTGTGACTACAAACACCACTGGCAAGGTGGGGGCAGCTGGAGGAGCCACTGGTGGGGGGCAGCAGCTGGGGGGTGAGGGGAAGGTGACCCCCTGCTCTGGTCTCTGCCCACAGACGTGCTGGTTGGCTCGGGGATGGGCTTCCTGCTCGCCTACCTCTGCTACAGGCAGTATTACCCTCCTCTGGTGGACTCCATGTGCCACAAACCCTTCCCGTACAAACCCAGGCCCCTGCCAGCACCCCAGGAGCATCCTGCAGCCTCCAGCTTCCACCTGGACATATAGACACGGGCTCTGAGCCCCTCTGTGCTGGGGCAGGGGAGGTGGGGGTGAGAAGTGGCTGAGGATGAGCCTGGAACCTGAGCAGGTTGTGCTGCTCGGGGGTTTGTCTGGCTTCACGTAGATGAATTTTGAGGCATTCCTCCCTCCATACTCTGCTTTGAGGCACTGGGTGTGCAAAGCCTGCAGGAGGACAGCCCGGGGTACCAAAAGTCCTGAAGGAAGAACTGGAAAAGACGTGGCTGTGGTGTGGTCCAGGAAGCACCATCAGGTGTTTGCCCTCCAGCAGCAGAGCTGCCCTGGCCCTTCTCCTGGGAAGCTGCCATGGGGAGGGGGTGCAGGACCTGCAGGAGGGAAAGTGACCCCAGGATGATCATCCTGAGTGTCACTGTGCCAGCCCTGATTTTAGTTAATTTGCCAAATACAGGAGGTGAATCTTTTTAATGAGCTGTAATACTAAAAACTTGAGTTCAAGGGCTGGCTCCATTCCTGGGTGAGCCATTTCCCTGGGCTGTCTGCAGGGGCTTCCAGACAGGAGTTTCTCTCTTGCAGCATTAATAGAGCTGTAAGTTGAAACTGAAATGGTGTCTGACAGCATCCCTTCAGAGGGGGGGGTTCAGTTTGTTTTCTCAGGCCATGGAGGGGTGAAGTGCTGCTGAGTCCTGCACAGCTCCCTGGCAGGACTGTTGAAAGTATTAATTTGCTTCCAGTCTCCTCCACAGGTCTGTGTATTCTTGGTCAAGTGTTTGTAGATGCCAACAGCCAGGGGAAGGCTGCAGTGGAGCTTCTGCCACGCTCAGGACCATCAGGATGGGCCCTGCAGCTGCAGTGCAAGGCACAGACACAGCTTTACTTTTCCCTGAATTGTGCACATGGGGATTCATGCACACACCACAGTCATTCACTCATTTATTTTGGCTCTTACTGGAAAAGACATTAAATAACATTTAAAATGTATTTAACTTTTTATTATTATTATTTTTTACAAAGTGCATAACTTAAAAAGCTGATCATGAGAGTGTCCCAGGTTAAGACTCTTCCTTTTCCTACTCTTGTAGGAGTTCTTTAGCAATCAGCAGCTCAGGCTCTGAGCTGTCAGGTGAAAGAGCAGCTCCTGTTCCTTGGGGGCGGGAGGGGGGGATGGAGGCTGCAAACANGGAGCCTTTTTCCCACTGCCTGTGTGCTGCAAACAAAACTTTCCAAACGATGTGGAATGATGCAGGGCAAGCACACAGGCAGTGGGAAAAAGGCTCCTCAGCCCATGCAGGGTCAAAGTGGGAGGGGAAGTGGTTTGGCTCCTTCCAAAGGCTGTCACAGCAACCACCCCACACACCCAGGTCTGGCTGGAGCTGGGGGTGAAGCTTCCCCCCCTCTGCAGCCCCAGGGAGGTTGTGGGGACCACCCTGGGCTGGGTGAGGATGCAGGAGCAGGGTGAGGGGCACACCAACAGCTCTGGGGAGCTGTGTGCCAGGGCAGGACCCCGGGGCAGCAGCTGGAGGAGGTGAGGATGGCTGGTGGGCACCTTCATGGGTGCTGACCCCCGGGTGCCACCTCCCAGAGCCCCACTCTTTGCTCCTGGTGGGGCAGGGAGAAGCCAGCCAGCTCCTTCACTCCACAGGGCTGCCAGAGCTCTCTCCAGGCTACGTGTTTAAGGCTTTTATCCCTCCTCCAAGCCACAAAGCTGTGAGTGTCCTCACTACACCAGGAGCAGTCGGACCCTCGGCACCGGGTCCCCGAGAGCTGAGCTGGAGGAGCTGCAGTGAGAGCTGGCAAGGTGGAGGGTGCAAAGTACCTGTTGCCATGGGGAGTCACAGGGCAGGTGCTGTGTCTGCACCAGCAGAAGTGTTTTTCCTCGATGGTTTCGGTTTGTTGGTTTTTTTTTTTTCCCCCTACCCAAAGTGGAGGAAAATCGTCCTCATCTCCAGGCAGCAGCAAGCACTGGGGAAGCAGCATGCGGGGCACAGCAGCAGAGGAGAGAGGAAGGCAGAGAAGAAACCTGGTCCTTCCTGGTGAGTACTCACTTTAATTGCATCTAAGAAAGCAAAAGGAGGACGTGGCCACGGGGCAGACCCAAACCCACCCAGCCCAACCCAGGGGTTTGTTCCCGTCTCCCACAGGTCATGAACTCTCCCTGTGTGCAGGGCAAGAGGAAAGAAGCCCAAAACACTGACAGACCAAAGAAAAACCACCTGACAGGAACTCCTGCCTTAGGCACGGCTGTCAGTAAGGAATATCATCCCCCAAAGGGACCCAATATCCTCTGAGGTGTCCGGGGGGACTCAGAAGGAAGGTGACTTACATCCAGCAGCCAGAGCAGCAGAGGTGGTCACTGGCCTCCTGGCAAGGGTTGATCCAGTGTGATCCCTTGTGTCTGGTAGATCTCCTTCAGAACCAGCAGAACAGTGTCTTCTGACTCCCTGGGGAGGAGGACGTGGCCATCAGAGGGGGGGACCCTCAGGACATCCCTGGCAGCTGCAGTGGGCAGGACCAGGCAAGGAGAACTCCAGCAGGATCTGTCCCAGACCCCCCTCACTCAGGGCTTTAGCTGCTTTTAAAGGGCTTTCAGACCAAGGGCATTCTGCTGGCACCAGAGGGGAATCTGAAGCTTACCAGTAGCAGAGATGCCCTTGAAGTGCAAATAAATACTCGTTAAAGCTCTCGATTGGCTTCTCCTGCAGCACGTAGTCGATGCGGTTCCCCCCGTTCAGCCTCCCCACGTTGATGAGGGACACCTCCTCCTTCCCTGCCACCGGTGGCTCCTCTGCCTTCAGGACTGGAGGGATGGAGAAGAGCCAGGAGGTTCAGCTGAGGGGCAGCAGCATCCCCCTGCCCTCCCTTCCCCCTGGGGGGAGAGACAGCTTCAGTGCTGGGTCCTTCCCCGGGGCTCCCTCTTGGCACAGAGTATTTCAGGAGGCAGCCAGAGCACAGTGAGGGGCTTGGTGGGCTTACAAAGGGCTGGGACCCCCAGAAGAGGCAGATTCCCCCCCCCCAGCAGGCAGCAGCAGGAGGGTCACTGCACTTGGGGAGCCCCGAGCAGCTCCACGGGCTGAGCACGGGTCTGATGCTGGGATGGGCTCCGGATGCTGGGATGGGCTCCGGATGGATGCTGGGATGGGCTCCGGAAGCCCAAGCGCCTCCTCGGAGGGGCAGGACCCCTGGCTGCCCCCTCCCCACAGCAACACCCACCCGGCTCCTTCTCTGCTGCAGCCTCCGGTTCCGGTTCGGTGCCGGGTGCCTCCAGGGCTGGGAGCTGGGCCCGGGTGAAGGATTGCCAGGCCACCCGCAGGGACCCCAGGAGGTTGTTCTTCAGGTCCAGACTCATCCGGGTCAGCCCTTCCTTCAGCTCTGCAAGGCAGGAGGAGGGGTGGGTGTGGGGCTGGGGGCTGCACCCCGGGGCTGGGGGGGGGGGNTGTGCCCCCCCTTACCCAGGTGCATCCTCTTCCTGCCCTTGTGGTGGGGCAGCAGCATGGGCTCAAACTCCAGGTCTGGGACAATCATGGGCTCGATCCTGTAGGCCACTGGGTCAAACTATGGGGAGAAAAGGAGAGTGAGCCCAGGATGGTTCCCTGGGGCGGGGGGGCTCTGGCTCGGGTACTCACGGGGTGGAAGATGTTGAAGAAGCCCTTGCAGGTGGGGAGGCTGTAGTTGGGGTTGATCCTCTTCACCCCCCGCACCGTTAGGAACATCCCGATGGGCGACCCAAAAGCAAAGAAGATGCTGGGCTTGTAGTCCAGCTGGGGGTAGTTAGCTGAGACCTGGGTGAGAGGCAGAGAGGGGCTGGGCTCAGGAGAGGAGCTGGGTGCTGATCTGAGGGGTGCTGGCTCCTGCTGAGCTGGGCAGTCACCTGTCCCAAGCCAATGTCCCGGTACTGGCAATTCCTCTTGTCCTCTGGGCTGTCCTGGTGCTGGGATGGGGACCCAGGGGGTGCCCCCTGCTCCCCAGGGTGCCCAGGAGCTGCTGAGCTCTGGTCCTGCAGCAAGACAGATGGGAACCTCCTGCAGCCAGGAGCATCCCTTGTCCTCCAGAACCTCCTGGCCCAGCCCCTCCTCAGCTGGCAGCACCAGCATCAGCCTCTACCCCCCTTGACACGTCCTGCTGCTCTGTCACCTCCTGCCAGGCCCTGGGACAATGGGACCTGCAGCTCTGCCACCACAGCCACACGTCAGCCAGGAACAAGGAGCTCAGGGTGCTCAGGGATGGAACTGGGACAAGAGCTGGTGCTGAGGGCACTGAGGGGGGACCTGGGTGAATACCAGGTGAGCAGAGGACAAACCTGCCTCCCCCTCCTGGAGCTGATGTAGTGGAGAATCTTCATCCTTGGTCCTAAGGGGATTCCCATTTCTTTAAGGTTGTTCTCTGTGCACAAGAACTGGAAGACAAGCAACCCAGGTATTAGCAGAGGAGCTGAGGTGTGTGGGGTGTTCCTGTCCTCTGGCATTCTGCTCCTCAGAGGCATTTCATGGGCCAGTGACTCAGTTCCAGGAAGATGAGCAGAGGGTGGGAGGGCTGAGATGAAAAGCAGAGAAGAAACAGAAGAGAGCAGAACAGGAGAGCTCTTACCAGCGCCTGCCCGTCCATCTTCTCCTTCTCAAAGACACCACAATATTCAGACAGCTCCAGCTCCTTCAGGATTTCTTTCACCTCCTCAATTCCCCCGCTGCTGGAGGCCAACCTGTGCCCCTGTGAGCACAGCCAGCCTGGGGTTTGCTCTCCTCGTTTCTCCGGAGCCTTTTGGAGTCTCCTTTCTCCTGCAGGAACACTCCCCGGGGCCCGCTGGATCACACCTACCTCCTCCTCCTCCTCCTCCTCGGGAGCAGCTTTCTGGTTGGTCAGCAGATCAAACAAAATGAGCGAGCCTGGAAAACAGAAAGAGAGAGCATCAGCACCTCCCCCGGCCCAGCCCCGGGCCACCTCCTCCCCGGGGACGCGGGTGCAGCCCCTCACCCAGGCTGTGCCCCGCGATGGAGACCCCCCCGCTGAAGAGGGGGTTCCTCTGCAGGAAGAGGTGGTACAGACGGTTCATCTCCGAGGCCACCGTGTCCACGATGGTCTGGCAGTACGTGGAGCTGTTGTAGAAGAAGACGTCCAGGATGGTGTCGTTGATGAAGTGCCGCAGGCGGTTGATGCTGGGGAGGGTGATTCGCTCCAGGTCACTGCGGGGGGGAGAGGAGGAGGAGGAGGAGGGTGGGAACCCTTCTAAAGCCCAGTGTGAAGTCAGAGAAAGGATTGCTGCCCCCCCAAAGACCAGAACGTTGTAACCAGAGCCTCAGCTGATGGCCAGACCCAAGGCAGAGCACAGCCTGTGCTCTCACAGCCCGGGCAGGGGGCTGCTCTCTGGGACCCCATCCCTCCTGCTCAGCCCTGAGCACCCCCTGTGCCTGCGGGGCTCGGGCAGGAGGGGGCTGTGCCCTTTGCGGGGGGGGAGGTGGCTGTCCCCAGGGCCACTCACACATCCACGCCGGTGGAGTGGAGGGAGCTGTGCCAGTTGACGGGCAGGAACTCCACCCGCCCGATCTGCTGCTGCTCCTGGGCCTTCCTGAAGTGTGCCTGCAGCATGCTGAGAGAGACGTTCCTGAAGTCATTCACTGGAGAGAGAAAAAAAAAAAAAAAGAGCATGGGACGGGCCCTGAACCAGCTGCAAACACTCAGTGAGGTGGGAGGGAAGATCAGGACCCAGAAGAAATCCCACCAGGGTCTTTCATCTGCTGCTGGGACACCAAATCTTTAAATACAATATACAGTTGTGTATATGTAAAACATATGTATGCTTACAGGTACATATGCACATATATATACATATATATAATGCATAATATATAATATAGATAATATACAATTTGCTGCTCCACCTGCAACAAGGCTCCTTTCTGCACAGGCAGGGCTTTAACACAGCAGTCAGGGGAAGAAAGGTACTTTCAGGAGTTTAAGAAGGGTAAAAGTCTGCTGTAAAGATGCAAGTGTTGGAGAGGGAATCCTCAGGGAGGAGATGAACTTGGAATTAGCTGAGAGGGAGTGGCTGGTTCCCCTCATTCCAAATGGACAGCAGGCTTGGGAATAGTTTGGTCAGAGGAGCACAGGGAAGAACAGGCTGCAGTGAAGCCCAGGTGTGTTTTACAGGAGCTAAAGACAGATTGCTGTGAAAAAAATCTCAGCTCCCTGGATGTCTCCAAGTTGAGCAGCAGTGACCCTGGGTTTGGGCTCTGCCAAGGCTGGGGTGCTGCCAGTGAACCCCCAGCCCCAGGCTGAGCAGCTGACTGATTACCCTCACAGCTTTGGCCAGCTAATTGGAAAACCCTTATGCAGCGTGGGGAAACCTCCCTGTTGTGAGCAGAACCCCAGGGATGAGATGTGGGTGCCCACTGCAAGCAGCAAATCCCACCGTGCAGCTTCCCAGCCCCAGCCTGGGGAGGGCCGGGATGCTGGGACAGCATTCCCCATCCTCCAGGCATGAGGAGGGTTCCCCGGCTCTGCTCCAGGCCCCGTGTGGCAGGAGAGCTCCCACCTACCACACTGCACGATGCTCCTGAAGCGGATGTCGCAGGCGGGGCCGATGCCGTGCACCACGAACACCAAGTGATCGATCTGCAGGGGCTCTCCTGGGGGCAGAGAAGGGTTTGGAGCCGCGGCTCCCAGGCAGGCACCGGGGGAGGTGTCTTCTTCTTCTTCTTCTACTTCTCTCTGCTCCCCACACGTTTGAATTTGCACAGGAGCTTCCCCGCCGGGATAGGAAGGGGTTGGACAGGGCTGGATGCCTGTCCTCACTGCGGGGACAGGTCCCGAGGGCTGGCCAGGAGCTCAGGGACAGATGACACAGACCTGCCCCGTGAAGCCACCAACATTCAGGTGAGTGACAAACCCGTGTCCCCGCCACGGGAAGGAAACTCTGCTCCTTTGCAAACAGAAGAGCTCGGGGGTGACCCCAGGGACAGCTCCAGTTGGGGGGCAGGAGCTGGGGGGCTCTGCCTCCTCCCCTGGGGTCTCACAGTCCCTCGTGCTCTCTGGTGCAAAGAAGGATTCTGAAAACCACCCAGTTCCTTCCAGCAGGAGATATCCAGCTGTGTGCTCCATTTACAGGGTCACGGGGGCTCCTGCCAGCCCTCTGAGTGAACAGGTTGGAAAACAAACTCTACAGCTCCGGGTGGGTGGGAGAGAGGGAGGAGCAAGCTCACCATTGGGGATCTCAGCTGCGATGTTTTCCACCCCCCTCTTCACAGTCCGAGGGCGACCTTGTTCGGTGGGAGTGGAGCCCCACTCATCAGCGCTGGCCACCGGCTGGTAGTGCACCATCAGCTTGGGGACAAGAGGAGCCTCATTATCTGCACCCCACACCGGGGATACACAGAGGAGAAACTCCCTGGGTGAGAAGCAGCCGCTGGGGGCAGGGGGGAGGCGAGGGGAATGCTCTTTGGGCAGAGCTGATTTGGGTGGAAATAAACAGCACAAAGAGCACCAAGAGAGGCCCCGGGAGGAGGGAGGGTGTTCTTGCTGTCAGCATGCCAGGCCCTCCTCACCTTTGGATTGTGCAAGATGATGACTTCCCTGCTAGGAGACTCCAACTTCTTCTTCCACTCATCCAGGGTCACAGCAATCATGTAAGCTTCCTACAGAGCAGAACAGCCCCTGTGAATAATCAGCTGAAGGTATTCCCAGGAACATTCAGCCTCCTGGGACATTCCCCACCCATCTGCGAGCAGCTCTTATCAACACCCTTTGTGAGAGGCAGAAATCAGCCAGGTCAAGCTGGAGGAGCAGCAGGGTCACCCGAGTGTCACTTGTGAGATGGTTTCTAAGCAGCCCCCACTTTAATGGCCTCATCAGGCTGCCCCATCCATTCAGAACTGTTTGGTTTGGTACTGCAGGTTATTGTAAAGATGTGTGGCTGTAAATGTATATAGATATATCTATAGATTTATGTATGTGTATCTTTCCAATGTCTCCAGACGTTAAGAGGACAGACCACTGAAGTCTCTGACACACTCAGTGGGTCCCTGCAATGATGATTTTCCTCTTTCTGCCATCCCCAACTCCCTTGACTTTGGTGAAACTATGAGCACAGTGAGGACAATCCTCACAAGGAGAGGCAAACGAGTTGGAGCAGACAGGGTCAGGAAAAAACAGAGCAAAGCTGGTAAGGGAAGGTGTGTGGCACCCAGGGAGCAGGAGGATGGCAAGAGGTCTAGGAGAGGGCAGGAGGAAGGGGAGGCCAGCCAGGCATGGCAGGCTGGGAGCCTTCAGGGTTGTGTTAATCAGCTGCAGGAACACGGTGCCAAAGCCTCTTTCAAGTTCGTGTCCTCAGGCACGGCCGCGGTGCCACTTGCCCCGTATGGAGTTTGGGACATCAGGGACAGTGAGGAACCAAGATGGATGTGTTTTACCTCCAGTTCTTCACTGAAGGCCTCCGAGTAGGGGATGTACTTGTTGTCCTTGTCCCCCTTATAAAACCAGGTGCAGCGACGGACCTCGGCCACCTCCTCCTCCCAGTACACGGCCACGCGCTGCCGCTGCCCCAGGAGCACGTCGTACCGACCCCCCGACGTGGGGACAACCACATCTGCTTCATCTCCCCCTGCAGGGACCAAGGCCTGGGGTTAATCACACTGCCAAGCAGCACCCCAGGTCAGAGGGGTGAGGCTGGAGCACCTTCTGTGGGCAGCCCCCCCCCCCCAGCCTGCACAAGCAAAAGCCACCGATGTGCTCCGTCCCCAGGCACAGAGAACAGCACCAGCAGCCTGGGAGAGATGCCCCGAGTCAAACCCCCCAGGGGCAGAAGGGAAGATGAAGGTACTGAGCTACAACTGTCTTCCTCTCTAGTTCAGGCACTGGACTCTTGCTTAGGTGGTCAAACAGGAGTTTGTGGCCCTGGGAAGTGGACTGGTGAATGGTGGAGGTGCTGCTCTGAGCCATTCCCCTCTGAACAGAGAACCCCACACAGATCCCAACGTGGGCTTCACGTTCTCTCAGTTCTGTTGCCTTTGGGGTCTGCCTGCTGGCCAGGCTGCCACTGGGCACCCGGTGCCAGGCTGTGCTGAGGACCAGCAGCACTGGTCACTGACACAAAGTAGAGGAGGATGGGGACAACCCTGCTGAGCACCCTCCTGGCAGAGAGACAATACTGGGCAGCACGAGGCTCAGAGCAGAGCCCACTGCCAAGGCAGCACCTCCAGGAGCAGGCAGGGCTCCAGGCATCCACACTGGAGTCACCTCCCCAGAGGAACTGCTGCCTTCTCCCATCCACACCAGCAGGCTGCCTTTGCAGTATGATTATATATATATAATTTAGAGCCTCTATCAAGTGAATGAGGTCAGACCACTCGATGCTTCCTTATTCATGCATTTCCAGCCCTAGCAGTAGGTCTGTTGCCAAAAAATAAAAAAATAAAAATAAAATAAATAAATAAATAAATAAAATCACAATTTAAAATGCCCAAGGGGAAATGTTGAGGTCCCAGGGAGAAGCCTCGGTTGTGCCCAGGGAATTTCCCTCTGCTCTCCCTGCGCACACACCTGATGCTCTCCCGTACCGGGCCGGTGCCTCACGGCGATTTTAAGCGCAGGTTGTGGGTATTTGGAACCAAAAGGGCAATTTAAAAATAGCGCCGACGAGGGCAGAGGGGAAGCCGGGCTGGGGAGGGGAGGGGCTGCGGGTTTGTCTGCGGGTTTTTTCCGCCCTACCTGAGCAGTGAGCCTCTTCCAGCCTCTCCGAGTCCTGCGTGCTGAAGGGGACCCACCGCTCCCGGGGGTCGTTGACCTTGCGGTAGAACCAGTGCGGAACCACCGCCTCGTACCGGTTCGCCCCCTCGGGCTCCGCTGCCTCGGCCGGGGGGGGCTGCGCCGGCGGCTGCTGCTCTTGGGTGGAGGACATGGTGCCCGGGCC
>JAAWXA010000052.1:868655-880184 GCA_038090715.1 Florisuga fusca
GTGGGTGGAAAAGCCACCAGGGGTGTCCCTTGGTGGCTTTTTGGGGTGGGGAGGGGGTTTCTGAGTTCCCAATCTTTGCAGATCAGCCTCAAAGATCTGGAGTTGGTGCCTCCCATCACCTTCCTGCTCCAGTGTGGAGGTGGCCCTGTTTATCTCAGCGGGCATCACATCACCTGTGAGTGCTGGGGGTGCCCTGGGGATGCTCCTGGCTCCCACGGTGGCTTTGGTGGCAGTTGGTGACCTCAGCAGGGCTGCTTGTCCCTGGGGAGAGGAGGGGTGGCTGCTCTGGGGGGAGGCTCAGTGCTGGTTTGCAGCTGTAGGCTGAGGGAGGGGTTGGTGGTAGCTCTGGGCTCTGCCAGGGGTGGGTGGGCTGGTGGCTGTGGTCCTGGGGGTGTGGGGTCACTGTCCCTGTGTGTCCCCCCTGCTGCTGCTGCTGCAGCTCTCCATCATTTTTCCCCAGTGGAAAGTGATGCCAAGTCTGAAGCTGAAGAGGAAGAGTTCTCAGAGGAAGATGGAAGTGAGGAGGACAATGATGGAGCATCCTAGAAAAGCTGCAGCTCTGGGAGTGGAACTGGGGTGATGGGAATGGTGGGGACATCCCACACTGGGAGCTGCCAAGCAGGAAGGATCCTTGCAGTGGGACAAACTGGTTTTGGAGATCCTCCTTTGGCTCCTCTCCTGGCCCCCTCCACTCCTCCCATGCTTCCAGAAATGTTTGTTTCCTCTTTTATTGCAATAAAAACAGGAAAGTTCAAATATCCTGGGCTGTGCTCTGGTGCCAGCATGCTCTTGTCTTCTGTCCTTCTGTCCCTAAATCCTCTCACATTCCACAGGTGCAGCCACCAGGAAGCTTGAGGTGCTGCTGCTGCCCAGGGGTGCCCAGGGGTCTGGAGGCTCATTTGGATCCAGGGGGCAAAATTGTGTTTGCTGTCTTCATGGCAGCCCAGGAAATGCAGCCAAAAGCCACCAGGAACAAGCAGGCACTGAAATAATTCAAATTCCTCAGTGAGAAAGTTGCCCAAATCCATTAAACACGTGAGGCTGACTTGAAAGGGGAGCCCTGAGTCTGCAAGCAGGGGAGGGAGTACAGGGGTCTCTTTTTTTTTTTTTTTCTTTTTTCTTTATTTTCCCCACTTGGGGAGCAGGGGAAGGGACAGAGCTGGTGCCAGGACAGTGACTCTGCTCCCCCTGGACATAAACCTGTACACAAAACCCTGTACATGCACCTGAACCCACCTTTACATACACTGTACATACCTGTACCCCTTGTACACACCTTTCCATACCCCTATACATACAGCTACACCCCTGTACCCCCTGTAAACACCTTTCCATACCCCTACACACCCCTGTAGGGATATCTAGACAGCTCTCTGCACCAGAGCCCTTGTCCACATCCATAAAAACACCTGTACACACCTTTCTGTACACCTCTGCATGCCTGTTCATACACCTGCACACCTGTACATCCCTGTACACACCTGTACAGCCCCGTATATACCTTTACATCCCTGTACACCCCCATATGTTCCTGTGCATCCCTGTACACACCTGTACAACCCCCACACACCTGTACAACCCCCGCACACCCCTGTACCCACCTGTACACCCTTGTACACACCTGTACAACCCCCACACACCTGTACAACCCNAGAGACAGGGACGGGGTCTGTCCTGCTGTGGGTCTGTCCCCCATGGTTCTGGGGTGCTGTCCCCCAAGAAGAGTTTGAAGGTTCTCTGCTCTGCTCTGGTGAGACCCCACCGGGAGTACCCGGTCCAGTTCTGGAGTTCCTGTTCCAAGGAAGAGATGGAGGTGCTGGAATGTGGCCAGGGAAGGAGCAGGGGGATGGTCAGAGGGTTGGAGCAGCTCTGCTGTGGGGACAGGCTGAGAGATTTGGGGTTCTTCAGTCTGGAGAGGAGAAGGCTCCAAGGAGACCTTGTTGTGACCTTCCAATATCTGAAGGGGCTACAGGAAAGCTGGGGAGGGACTTTTTAGGATCTCAGGGAGTGCTGGGATGTGGGGGAATGGATTAAAATAGAGGAGTGGAGATGTAAATTGGATTTTAGGAAGAAATTCTTCCCCAGGAGGGTGGTGAGACCCTGGCACAGGTTGCCCAGGGAGGGGGTGGAAGCCCCATCCAGCCCTGGAAGTTTTTAAGGAGCTGATTTGGTGGGTTGGAACTGAATGATCTGCAAGGTCCCTTCCAACCCTGCCAATTCTGTGATTCTTTTGGTTTTCTTTTCTTTTTTTTTTTTTTCCAGTCTCTCCTCCTGGGTGGGTTTCACTTTTGGACCACTCACTGTGGAAGCCCTGAGAAGGGGACTGACTGCAGCCAGCTGGGGCTGTGTTTGTCTGCTGAAACACTTGGATCCTAAGTGCCTGTGAGAGCAGATAATGAATTCAGTGTGACACTGAATTCACAGCTCTCAGGGGGACACTGAGCTGGGAGCCTCTTCCTTGACTGCCCAGCACCAGCTCTGTGTCATCCCTGCTCCTTTGAACATAAACACCAGGCTGAAATCCCAAGGGTGTCACCTGGAGGGTTTTCCTGGGAGTCAGCAGCCTTGTGATGTGGCTGCTGAGTCACCTTCCTCTCCCTTGCAGATCCAGGTATTTTTTTCCTCTCAGGTATTTTGTCTCTCGGGTGTTTTGTCTCTGGACAAAGCCCTAATGACAAGGTGGCTCTCATTAAAGGTTGTGTCGTGTGTTTACACTTTGGAGGGTGATTTGCAGAGTTCAAGGAGTCAGCCCTGCCAGGCTCCTTTGTGTCTGGGCCACAAGAAAATAGAAATAAAAACCCCAACAACCTGAAAAAAACCAAACCTGTGATACTTGGGATTATTGGTGTTGTCCCCCAGACCTTGATTTTCTGTTCAGAGCCTGTTTTGGGTTTTTTTGTCATCACTTAGCTGCTGGGGTGACACACAGCCCCAAAGCCCTGGTTTTATGGGGAAAATAAATGTGTGTTGGTCGAGAGGTGCCCAAAACTAAATGAGTAAGATTTTCTATGTTGTTGTTTTGAGGGGTGAGGCTGTCAGGACAGGATGTACTTTCAGCCACTCCGAGGTGGAGGTAGCAGCTGAACACATGGTTTGTGTTCTGGATGTTGTTTCAGGTGGGGTTGTTTGTGTTTGGGTTGTAGTTGTTCCTGTGCTGATGTAGTTGTTTGTGTTTTGATGTAGTTGTTTGTGTTTAGGTTGTAGTTGTTCCTGTTTTAGTTGTAGTTGTTCCTGTGCTGATTTAGTTGTTTGTGTTTGGGTTGTAGTTGTTCCTGTGCTGGTTGTAGTTGTTCCTGTTTTGGTTGTAGTTGTTCCTGTGCTGATGTAGTTGTTGGTGTTTGGGTTGTGGTTGTTTGTGGTTTGGTTGTAGTTGTTGGTGTTTGGGTTGTAGTTGTTTGTTTCCCTGTGGTTCCTCTCTTGATGTAGCTGTTTGTGTGTTGCTGTGGTAGTGTTCTGATGGAGCTGCTCCTCTTTTGGTGGAGCTGCCTGTGTTTTGAGGCAGTGTGTGTGTTCTGGATGCCTTTGGAGCTGAGCCAGGGCAGAGAGCAGGCAGAATGGATTGTTGGGACACTGGACAGCCCAGAATGCTCCTGGAAATCACGGGGGGCAGAACAACAGTGTGGCTGAAAGGCAGAGGCCTCCTGTGGCCCTTGGGGGCTGTGGCTTCAGGGACCTGACAGTGCCCAACCTCTTTTATTTAAAATCCCCTCCTTGGTGCTGGTGTCTGTAACCTCTGGAGCATTCATCCCCCTCCGAGGTGTTTTCCCCACTTTTCTGCATTCATCCCCCCCCATTAAGCACTCATTATTTAATTTCCTCTGAAGCAAATTCCCTTTTCCTCTTCTCTCTGATTGTTCCCAGTTCACCTTCAAGGGAGTCAGGTGCAGATTTGCTGAAGAGGCCTTTTTGCACCCTCTGTTTGCTCCCTTTATTTCCCTCTCCCTGCTGGTGGGGGGGAAGAAGCCAGAATTTTCCCACAGCCAGCATTTTCCATTCCTATCTGTTCTGTGGAATCTGGGAAGCCTGAGGCTCCCAGCAGGCACAAAGAGCTGTGGTTTGCAGTCCTGATCATTTTCTTTGTCAGCCCAAAAGGGGTTGGAACCTCACTGAGTGGTAACGGGGTGGGTGCAAGGCTGGAGTGAGGGGGGTGGTTCTGCCCCTCTGGGTACCTCTGAGAGGGGAAAGGTTCTGCCTGGAGTGAACCTCCTTCCTAGTGAGTGGAAACCTCCAGATGTCTTTAAGGCTTGGTTTGGCTTTTGGCTTGGTGCAGCTTAAGCTTCCTGAGCTTAAGTGGCATTAAGATAGCAGCTGAAAAGAAGCTGGAATGAAAGGTATGAGGGTGTGGGACTGTGTGCAAGCTCTCTGGTACCAGTTTTGCCTCTCTGAGGCTCCTCCTTTCACGCCTGCTTTGAAGTCTTTTTAGCCTCTTCTAAGCCAGATAAAAAAGCACAGAAGAGAGCAGCTGAGCCAGGAATTCTGTCTTGTGGTTATTTTTTTTTTTTAACCCTTCTTGGACAGGGTTTTAAAACAAATGTCTATAATAATTTTCTGTTTGCAGTAAGCAGTGTGCTCCTTGGCACCTGAGGCCTTATGATTGTGACGTGGCTGTAAGATTAAAGGATTTTCTTTTTTTCCCCTCTCCACATAAACACCCTTTGTCTGTTGTTCTTACTCACCCGTGCCTCTCAGGTTTGTGAAAGGAATCTCCTTCTTTTCTCCAGGTGGTACAAACTTCGCTCCAAACCAGGGAAAAAGGAAAAGGAGAGAGGGGAGATTGAGGTGGATATCCAGTTTATGAGGAGCAACATGACAGCCAGCATGTTTGACCTGTCCATGAAGGACAAACCTCGTTCTGCCTTTGGCAAACTGAAGGACAAACTCAAGGGGAAGAGGAGCAGTGGCCTCTCAGACACAGCATCAGCCATCATCCCCAGCACCACCCACTCCCCTGCTGACAGTGAAGATGAGGCAGTGGAGAAGGAAAAGAAGAAATCCAAGCTCAAAAGCCTCTTTTCCAAACCCAGCCTGCAGAAGAACTCCCTCTCCCAGTCCCTCTCAGTCCTACCCACCCAGCACCCCAGCACCCAGAGGGTTCGGCTGCGACCCAGTGATTTCCACTCCGAGTGGGATGATGAGGAGCTCGAGGCCTCTCCTGCCTCAGAAAGTGAGTGGTGGCACCCACTGAGTCTCAAAGCACAAAGGAAGAAATTCTTTAGTGTGGGGGTGCTGAGAAACTCTCACAGGCTGCCCAGGGAGGCTCTGGATGCCTCAGTCCTGGATGTTTCCCTGGGATGGGGCTTGGAGCAACCTGGCCTAGAGGGAGGTGTCCCTGCCCGTGGGTTTGGCTTTAGGTGACCTTGTAAGGTCCCTTCCAACCCAAACCAGCCTGTGATAGGAGTCAGTGAGGCACTGAGGCTCTCAGTGAGTGTCAGAGGAAAGGGTGTTCTTGCATCTTGAATTTCTCCCTGTTTATTTTTTCCAGGAGCCTTTGGAAGTCCCTGGGAAGAGAAGTCCTCTCCTTCTCCTGTATTTAAATCTCGCAAAACAGCAACTTTGGACAGCAGGCAACTGAACCCAGTAACCACCAGCCACACCAAGAGAGAGGGGCTCTCTTTATTCAGTGGCCTGAAATCCAAAAGTGATCCTGCTTCCAAGTCCAGTCTGTGCATCAATGGCACCCACGTTTACATGGAGGAGAGCACAGTGAAGGACAACACCCCAGCCTCTTCCCCCTCTCCCCTCAACTTCCGGAGGAAGCAGCTCTTTGCTTCAGAGGAGAACCTGACTTCCAGGTCTCCTAAAGGACCTGAAGATCCAGGGAGGACATCTCCCAGTCCTGCTTCCTCTGGGTCTTCCTCCTTGGAGACCTTTAAGTCTATGACTTTGCCCTCATACAGATTACTCAGCAGTGAAGAGTATCAGGAAACCAACCACGTTGAGGTGATGAAAGAGACCAAAAAACCAGACCACAAAAAGCCTCCCTTGCTGTCCCTGGTGACAGGGAAGAAGGAAGCAGCAAAGACCAACGATGCTGAGAATATTCCCAACAGGACCCCAGAGGATGAGGAAAGCAAAATTCCAGAAGAAAAGAGTGAGCACAAACATCTTGACCCTCCAGCAGATGTCAGCAGGGGGAATCCTCCAGAAGACAGTCAGCATGCAGGAGGTGTCTTTTCCAGCAAGCAGCCTCTCAATCCTTTTGAGGAAGAACAGAAACCTGAAAAAGCTGCTGCACTGGCCAAGACCAAAGCTGTCAAACCCAGGTGAGTGGTGGCTGCATTGGAAGCTGGCAGGATGAGCCACGTGCACAGCACATGGAACCTGGGAGGGTTAACTTGGCTTTTGGGCTCTTGGTAACCAAGAATAACTCCCAACTTCTCCTCTAGTATGAAAAAAAGAGACTGAGAGAGGGGTGCTCCTATAGAGGCTGCTGAAACAGTAAATCTGTGAGTGCAGACCTTTCTGCAGGTGCTCTAGGGGTGGTTTTCCTTGCTGGATCTCTTGCAGAAACTAACTTGGGACTGAGCTGGGCAACTTCAACCCAGGGGCTGAAACACCACTTCTAATATCTTGACTTTTCTCTTCTGCATTTGGCTGTGGTCTTCCAGAGTGTTAAATCAGAGAGCCCTTCTGCTTTTAGGCATTGGTCACAGGAAGATGAGGGACATTTGCATGAATTTGCACAGGAGGCTTGTGCAAAACTCACCAGAATTCTGCTCCTTTGACCCTTCACATCTACCTAACCAAAAACCTGGGTGTGTTTGTATGGATGTGTCCCACAGATGAGGCCTGGAGTCACATCTCTCTACTCCTCCTTTTCAGTGCCTCTCACCTGTCAGCATCTTGCAGATGGGGTGTCTTGTGTACTAACAAACCTGCTTGGTCTGCAAAAGGTGGTGCTTGAGAGCAGCCACAGCAGTGGGTTGTGCAGCCTCTGCAGCAGAACCATCCTGACAGCAGTGGAGTGCTCTGCACAGGCGTGTTGAAGGCTCCCAGGTCTCTCTTGCAAGTTTTAATTCCTCTCCAGTGTCAGGAGTTGAGAGATTCTGGTGCTGAAGCTTGATCTGTTCCTGCCTCCTGTTGCACCTGCAAGTGACATGCGAGTTTTTTGTCCCTTTTTGCAGACTGGGCCTGTCTTCAGAGGAGGAACCCAAAGCCACCCTTCCTGCTCTTGCACCTGAGTCCCTTCCTGCTTTTCTCTCTGTGCACCAGAGCACTAGTGACAAGAATCCTTTTCTTGCTAAAAAAGAACAAAAAGCCCAAGTGCCCCAGTCAGAAAACATCACTGCACCTTCTCCTCCTCTTGCTGCAGAGGCTTGGAGAGGCAAGAACCCCTTCACCCCCCCGTGGGACAGGGCACCCCCTGTCNCCCCCCCGTGGGACAGGGCACCCCCAGCCCCCCACTCCCCTTCACCCCCTCCTCTTGCAGCCTCAGTTCCCCAGGAGGGGCAGATCCCTGCTGGTGCTAATAACCCTTTTGCTTCTGCCTGGGGGCAGAGCTCTGCCCCACGGGCTCCCTGCAGCCCACCCCCATCTCCTCTCCCCTCTGACTCTCATTTCAAGGACAATAATCCCTTTGTATCCAAGCTGGGGTGGGAAGCAGAGGGGACAACTTCCAGAGCTGTCACTAGTTCTTGCTGCCTGCCTTGTGATGAGGAGAACTCTGCTGAGCAGGAACACTCTGGGCCTGGGGCTTTAGGGAGCTCTTCAGATGCAGCTTTAACTGGTGAATTCCCACCCTTCCTCAGCATCCTTCCTGACATCCCTGCTCTGGCTCCAGAGCAGCAGAGTGATTCTCCTCAACTTGAGGTTGAACCTTCCATGAAAAGAAGGAAGGGAGGCAAAGGGACACCTGTGTCCCACCTCCTTCATGGCTCGGAGGGTCCCAGAGCTGATGGGGAAGGGTTTGGTGGGCAGGAATGTCAAATTCCTCCAGGAGGATCTGCCAAACCAACTTTGGGAGCTTGTAAGCTGTCCCCTGGGGAAACTGAGGCAGGGAGAGCTGGAGGGGAGGTGGCTCCCAAGCCAGCACCACGGACAAAGCACCCCGTGGCCCCTCAGGCTGGTGGCCTGAGTGCTGCTCTGCCTTCTTCAGGCAAAGGTTTCAAATCTCCACCTGGGTTGGCATCACCCAGTGGTAAAGCCTCAGATCCTGGGGGGTGCCCCCCCCAAGGTGGCTCAGGGGACACTGTCACCCCAGCAGTGACACTGGGAGGCAACAGGAGCTTGAGGAATGAGGGGGATGATGGTTTGTTTGACTCTCTCAGACAGCTGGAACCTGCCAGTCCTGGGACTGCAGACTCTGGCATGAAGCTGGCTGGGCTTCCTGTCATTCCAGAGGGAGGCTCTGATGATGAGCTGCTGGCTGACACTCAGGAGGACTGTGGTGTCACTGCAGGTGACAAAGCCACCCCAGGGACTGGCCAGCAGTCCCCAGATCCCATCCCCCTGCATGGAGAGCTGAAGGAGCTCTCAGGGAGTTCTCCTGCAGCCCAGAGAACTCCAGCTGCTCCAGGAGGAGCTGCTCAGCCTGTGCCACCTGCCAGGGGTGACATTCACAGTGTCACCAGCCAGGCAGCTGGCCCAGGCCCAGGTGGGACGTCTCATTCTGGGGAGAGTCATCGTGATTTTGAGAAACACAAAGCACCAAGAAGTGCAGGGGTGGAGGAGGAGTGTCTGGAGCCTGACTTCTCTGAGCTTTCTTTTTCCTCTCCTTCCCTTCCAAGTCCTTCCCAGCACTGCTCTGCTTCCCCTCCCTTCCCCTCTGACACCCAAAATCATGGAGCAGAGTCTCCTGCAAAGCCAACAGCCGAGGGCTCCGCAGATAAAGCAGGAAATTCGGGGAAGAAGAAGCTCCTGCAGGCATGGGTTTCACCCTCTGAAACATTCCCTAAGCACCCTCAGCAGAGGGGTGAAACCCTGGCTCCCAGGCACAGGTGAGAGAACGTGGGGAACACCCAGCCCCTGCCTCAGTGCTCAGCTGGGCCTTTGCCCTGCCCTGAGCACACATCTGCCTCTCCAGCTGCAGGATCCCCCTCCCCAAGCCCCCCTGGACTGGCCAATGAAGGGAGCACTTTCTGCCAGCTTGTGGTGCAAGTTCAGGATTGGGAAAGGCAAAATGCTCCTGCCAGGAGAGCAGAATTATCTGATGCCTTCCAAGAACTACAATCAAGTTCTTGTCAGGGAAGTCAGGCTCACATACCAGTGTGTGAGAGAGCAGAGTAACTGCTGCTGTGTGCTGCCTTCAGGTGCAGACTGACCTGGCTGCTCTTTTCTTCAGGATGTTATTCCCTTTTTGCCACTTCTGGATCCCTTAAGTCCATAGAGACAGGAAAAAGAGAACTGGAGTGTGCTTCTAAACCCCCTGTAACTTAGACAGGAATTCCTTGTCTTCCCAAAGCTCTCAGGAGACAGAGGATAGAATTTTTCCACAGCTTCTGGCTGTATTTGCTTTGAGTCTGAAGATCTCTGTAGCACTGGGGTTGCCTGTGCTGCCTCAAGAACAAAAATCTTTATTGATGTTGCAGACTCCATCCTGTGAAGCCCATGAACACCACAGCAAACAAGGCTCAGAGTAAAAACCTCAATGTCATCAGCACCATGAGTGAAAAGCTGCTGGAGGTGAACGTCAAGGTATGGAGGGAAGTGGCATTTTAACCAAAATTTAAGCAGTAAATTGAGCAGTTTGTGTACCCAGGGGAGTTTCATCTCTCACCCACCCAGAGGAAAAAAAAAGAGCAGTGGGGAAAGATTTTGGGGAAAGGGGAGGGTTAGTAACAAAATCATTGTAGTGCCTCCTGGTGTGAGTGAAGAGGAAAATGGAAGTGAAATGGTTCCAGCTGACTGGTTCCTCCTCTGGGTGACTTGCAAACCTGTCCTTAGTGCTGTGGTGTGATGCTGGGACTCCCCAGGAGGATTTACCCTCAGTCTTGCCCCACCAGCCTCTTGTCCAGCTGGGCTGCAGGGGGTGGCAGAACCTGCAAAGCTCCTACCAAGATTTTTTGGTTTTGTAGCTTTTTGGAGCTGTTTTCCCAGAAGAGCAACCCCCTCCTCTGGAGCCTCCACAAGGTTTTTTTTTGTCCCCAAACCATGGATTTTTCTCCAGACAGGGAGCAGAGTGATGCTTTTGGGGAGCAGCTGGGGTTCTGCAGACACTGTTCTTGGTGTCACCCTCCTGCTGCCCTTGGGCAGTGTCTGTGTGTCTGTCCTCACCCTGTTTCTCCTCCCTCTCAGAAATACGACCCCTCAGACCCTGCCTATGCCTACGCTCAGCTGACACACTCCGAGCTGATCCAGCTGGTTTTGAAACAAAAGGATACAATTTCCAAGAGGGATCTGCAGGTGAGGGAGCTGGAAGACTACATCGACAACCTGCTTGTCAGAGTCATGGAGGAAACCCCCAACATCCTGCGTGTTTCCATGTCTGGGAACAAAAAAGCTGGGAAGATGTAGAAGCTTTTTGGGAAGGTGGTTGAGCCAAGGGAGTGGAATTCCCACTGCTGGGATTTGGTGTGAAGTTGTGCTGCCCACAGCAGGTGACCTCTTTCCTCTTCCTGCCTTGAGCAACTCTCTGTGTGATGGATCATGACATCAGGTGTTCTGCATGGGGGTCCAGAAGTGGAGTCAACTCACCAGATTTTTATTTGGGTTTTTTTGTTGGTTTCTTTCCATTATTTGGGAAGATTTGTTCAGGCATCTGATCCTAAAGCTGATTGTGCCTGGGAAGGGTTTGTGCTGGGTTTTGTAGGACCTTTCCTAGAGCAATTCCTCTTCTTTTCCACATCTTCAGTTGCAGTGCAATATAAAACCTTGTCCAGTAGAACTTGAGGATTTGATTGTTTGAAGAAAAAGAAAAAAAAAGAAGAAAAAAAAAAGAAAAAAGAAAAAAAAGTCCTGAATAACTACAGAATAACTCCTGAATAACTACACTGGAGAAATCCAAAGATGTGTGTGCTTCAGGCCAGGGCTGTGCAGCCTGGATTTGGAAAGGAATTAATTCAGGAAAAGTTAAAAATGGAAGTTAAACCTTGGGCTGGAGAAAGGAAGAAGCTCAGCTGATCTTGCTTCAGGGTACACACTGCTCCAAGCAGTTTTTCCCAGGGAAGGTTTTACAGGATTTGCTGCTGGAGGAAACTGGAGATGTGTTGGATTTGGGACAGAAAGTGCCTTTGGAGTCAGTTCTTTTCCAGCCTCCACACTCCTGACCTGAGGATCTTTCCAAAGAGGGAGGCAAAGCCCCTTCTGTCCTGGGCCCTTCAGTAGGTGTGGGGTCACAGCACAGCTCTGTGGGGCCTCCATGGGATTTCTGGGACAATTTTCCTTGTCCAGCATTGCAGTTGATTATTTTTAAATCCCTTGGAGCTTGGAAAAACCTTCAGAGCTTTTGTTACACCCTCAGAGGAGCTGGATCCCCTTTCCCTGTGGATCTGAGCTGCTGCTCCACCCTAATTTGGGATTCCTTGCTGCTCAGGAGACTCAGGGCTGATCTCCCCATCCCAAAGAAGAGCAGGGAGGCACCCACCCACCCAC
>JAAWXA010000052.1:909944-923203 GCA_038090715.1 Florisuga fusca
GGGGGGCGGGAGGGCCCAGGGCCCTGAGGCGATGTCGCCGTCTCCGCGGTGCCAGAGGGCTTGGCGGGCAAAGCCCATGGGGTTGAAGCTTCCCCCCGGTTCTGCCCCTCCCGCTGCTGCCCCTCACCGGAGGTCTCCGCGCTGCCGCTTGCTGCAGTTGTTCGGTGACAGCGCGGAGCGCCGGGCCCAGCCCGTCCCCGGCGGCCATGCCCGCTCTCCACATCCCTCCTTCCCCCTCACACTTCCGCCACACACCACGCCCCCTCCGCGCCGCTCAGCCAATAGGATCGCTCCCTCCGACGGGATTGACCAATAGAAGGCGAGGGGCGGGGACAAAAAAAAAGGGCGGGATGAGGAGGGGAGGGAGGCGCCGCCGCCGCCATCTTGGGAAGGTCGGGGGGTGCCGTGAGGGGGGACCCCGAGGCCGCTCCTGAGGGGACAGGGTGGGGAGATCCCCCCCCTCTGCACCCAGCCGGTGGTAAATGGAGGGGGGGGGATGGAGGGAGAGCCCCGGTGAGGTAAAGGTTCGCCTCACCTGAGGTGAGGGGGGAAAAGGAGGAGGTGGATTCCCCCCCTTCTCCTGCCCAGGGGAGTATGAGGAGGGATCTGGAGAAAACCTTGGAATTGGTGACTGGGATGGAAGTCTGGGAAGCACGGAAGGGTTGGGGGGTGGAAGGGAGCTCCCCAGGGCATCCATTTCCAACCCCAGGGAATACAAACCCTGGAACTCTCAGGGTTGGAAGGGACCTCAAAGCTCACCCAGCTCCAACCCTTTTTTCTCCTTTTTTTCCTTTTTCAGCGGAGAAGGGGAGAGAGGATTTATTTTGACAGAATGGAGGTGAATTTCCTCCCCCAGAGTGCAGGTGAGTCCTGACCCCAGATCAGAGATGTCTGGAGGTGACGTGCAGAGGTTCTGCCTTCCCTGGGGTCTGTGCCCCCCTGAAACCCCCCTGACCCGCCTGGAGGTGTGTGACACCCCCTCTCCCACACCTCCTGCCTGCTGGGGACTTCTTGAACACATTTGTTCTCTGCTGCTGCCTCCCCTCTGCTTCTTACTCCTTTGCTTCTCATTCCCTTGCTTCTCCTCCACTTATTCCTTTGCTTCTTCTCTGTTTCTTTCATTTCTCTAATTCCCTTTTTTGCTTTCCTCCTTCTCCTTCTCTTCCTTTGTCTCTCCCCTTGCAGCCCCAAGCTCTGTGCTGTTGCCTTTCTCCTTGCCTGGAGGTTTCTTTTTCCAGGACTGCTGGATGATATTTCCCACTGAAGTTTTCCTACTCTCTTTTTGACCAACCTGAGCAGCCAAGTGGGGGCTCAGACACTTGTGGCATCCCCTGTGAGCTCCCACTGACACCTCTCTCTCAATTCTTCTGCCAGAGTTGGATTTTCCTCTCTCCTGCTCACTGGAAAGGCAGAACTGGCACAGGACACCCTGCCAGCACCCCGTGGCTCCTGCTGGGAAGTCTGCAAATTGGGTTTGAAGGTACCCGTGGGGGGGAAAAAAAAAAAAAGGCAGTAAAATTGAAGGCCATTTTATTGTCATAGCAAAAACCAAAATAAAAAGGCTTTTAACTCAACACATGACTCTCAGACTGCACTCATAAAGCATCCCTGTGTCCCCAGCAGCCATGCTTGGGTAGCAGCAGTGCCACAAACCTCTGTGTTCTTTGTTAGGCAGAGCAGTTTTAAAATTCAGATTATTATTATTTCATGATTTGGGGCTGTAGAAATCTTGGTTAAAGACAGAGGTGGAAGGAAGATTTACATGTAGTGACAAATCTGCTCTGGAAGATGAAAAGAAATGCACACACCAAAGCCTGACTGCAGACACAATGGATTTTGCTTGGGAAGAAGGAGCCTGGCTGCAGCTTTGGTTTGGCTTTTCACACACATTGACTGAAATGACACAGAATACTTTAGCAGTAATGTTATTTAAAAAAAAAAATCATCCTGAAGACCTTTTTCTTCTAAGCTCTGGTCTTCCCAGGAGACCCCAGAGGAACACACTCTGTAACAACACCCCTTTGGGTGTTGGGGGTCTGGAAGGAAAAACATTTGCCTAAAAAGGAGGTTGTGGAACTCATGGAACTCCCCAAGAGGAATGTAGAACACTGCCAAGGAAGATCATCCTCAGCCACTTAGGTACCACTTCTGTCATTCCTAAATTCCTGCTGATAAAAGTCAAATATTGCAGTCTAGAGCTCCTGCTGCCAGTTTTTCCCTGCTGCAGGCAGGGCTGGAGGTGGAATTTCTCTGACCTCCTCTTTTCCCAAGAGCTACAAAGAAGACAAACAGAAGACAGGACTCTTCTCCAGCAGAAATTGGTGCTTATCTTCAGTTCTGCAGCTTTCACTCATTCTTTTCCCAGGGAAAAGAGCTGAAATAAAAATACTGGCACCAAGAGCTGGGATGAAGCAGACTGGTAGTGTGGTTGCCTTAAAAAGAGTCCTGCAGGTTTAAAACCAAGTGTTTGGGGTGCAAGACTGCAGGAGGCTGGTCTCTGAAAACCTCCTTGCCTCATCCCTTATTAGCCTGCTGGCTGCAAATGATTAATAATTAATAAAGAGCCTCTCCTGCCAAGTGGCAGGTGGATTAGGGTAAGAAAAAAAACCAACAAAAAAGTCCTTTCTAGGCCTGGACTTTTGTCTCTAACACCCCCTCAGGCTTTAGATGGGTGTCAAACAAACCCTGTCATGACTTTGCAGCTAGAAAACCCCCCACTGAACAGCAACTTGGTTCCCTTTGCCTCACTTGCCCTGAATTTCTCTCAAGCACTGCTCAGCCCAGCAGCAACTCCCTCAGGAAATTTTTTTTTGCAAAAAATCAAGACTCCCTGAGTCAAATCTTTGAGTTTGTCACAGCAGGATGGCTGTGGCCAGGTGAGCTCAGCTCACACCCAGCAGGAAAAATGTCTCCAGCCACAGCCTCCCTGAATATGGCCAAAAAACCCAGTGTCAAGGTGCAGAAAATCCTCAAGTTTGGATCATCCCAGCACTCAGACAAGGCCTGGAACCTCCAGACATGTGTAGTGTACTCAAGTCTAGCACCTGGTTTTAAAAGGGGGGTGAAATAAAAGTCCTAGGAATTTCCAACAAGAAAAAAAACCCAAAAAACCCCCAAGTTGTAGCAGCAAATCTCCTGGCTCCAAAATTTCAAAATTGATTCCAAACCCCCTGAATCCAAGCTGAATGGATTAGGCAGCCCTCTGAGCTGGCTGCAGAACAGTACTAAGAAACTCCTCCAGCATCATTTGGTCTCTGTGTCCAAGAGGGAGAAGTGGATCTAGGACCTACCTGGAGCTGCCTGCTTCACAAATTACTAGAAACCCCCCCCTTGTTTATATATATGTATAAATACCAAAGTCTTTGTGTCTAATTGTCATATAAAAGATGGAAAGGGTCAGAGTCTGATTCCTCTTTCAGTAGAAGAAAAGGGGAAACCAAACAGCAACTTCCCAAGTTCCTCTTTTGGTTGATAATGAACCAAACAGAAACCTTTTCAGTGGACATTATGAAGAGACCTTTGTGTCCTCACTGGTCCCTGTTCCCTCTTCTTCTTGGAGTCCTTCTGCAAATCCCTCTGCAAATTTGGTCTGGCCTCCTGCATAGTCCATGAACATGTTGGGAATATCTTTGCCAAAATAGATCTTGCTGTTTGCTGCAATAGCTTTGTATTTCATCAGCTGCAAGTACTCAGGAGTTAACTTCAGCTGCAGAGAAAGAGAGAGAGAAAAAGACTCAGCAAGAGCTCAGATTCAGCCAGCAGAGGGTGGAAGAACTGGACAGGAACAAGTCAAGCCTGGAAGTTACAGAAACATCATTTCATGGCTATGTTTCCAATTTGTCTTTTTTTAAAATATTTTACTTCTTTTAAAGGACTTTAGCCTGCCTGGCAGCTTGGTGTGCAAGCTCAGCTCCATTTCTTCTTCACCTGAAGAACACACCAGACCTCCCAGCTCTGCCATGAACCAACATTTCTGATCACAGCAGCTGAAAAGGCCACAGCCCAACCCCACCTCCTGTCTCCAGAGGGAGCCACCAGCACTCAGCAGAGCTGTCTCCAGAGAGGTTTCAGGTGATGCTACAGGTGTTGCCTGTATCCTGACATAAAAACTTCTGTCCAGACAGGAAAATGAATTTACAAAGAAGGATGGAATTGTTTCAGGCTCAAAGAAAAAGCTTTCCTGAGAGGAGCTGCCTTTCTTTTCCTCTTGGACTTCAACAGTGCAACCAGACAAGCACCCAAACAACTGCTTTTCTGCTGAGTGTTTCTCCACAGCCTCAGGGAAAGAGCTCCAAGGCCCAGAGTAAGGAAATCCACACCAATACCTTGTTGGCCTCAGCTATTTTCATGGCAGTGTAGCACTCAGCATCAGCTCGGGCCTTTTCCCTTGCCAGGAATGCAGCATCTGGAAACAAACAACAAAAAAAAACCCCAACCAGATGTTGAGATGCAGATTTCTATTCCCAGCCCTATCAGCTAAAACCTTTTCCCAGTGGCCAGTCCCACATCTGAAGTGCAGGGATACAACAAGGGGAAGAGGGAACAAATCCAGGCACTGGCTCCTCAATTTAAATCTCAAATGCTGCAGGAGGCCAGCACTCAGTAAGTCAACTGCATCCCTGACTCCAGAGCTCAAAGCATTTTGTGCACATCAGGATTTCAGCACTGCTCCTCTCCCATGGGCCAAGAAGACTCTTTCTTCTCCAGCCAGCCACTGGCTCTGGTGCAGAAAATGCAGCAAGTGTTCCACTGGAAAAGCAGGATTTACCCACCAGGTCTGCAGAGGACTCAGGGCAGAGCAGAGCAGCACAGACTGCAGCTTGCTCTGCAGGTGGAATCTGGGAAAGCAGTTCCCCAGGTGGGATTGTGCCTGGCACCCTGAGATGGTCAGATCCTGGCACAGAGAGGCAGGAGACCCACACCTGGGCAGCAGATGTTGGAGAGCTCTTCCCCTGCTGCAAGGGGCTGATCCTGCAGGATACTCCCAGCAAAGGCATTTCAGGAAGGGAACACTTCCCCTTTCTGTATCACACTCCTTTTTGGTTGGTTTGTTTGTTTTTGCTCCTTTCTGACTTTTTTTCTCTGGCCACTGCTCATGAGGTGGTGTCAGAGCAGTTTCATCTGCCTGTTCCATGTCATCTTGTGACATTCCTTCCATGACATTTTGTTTACCTGGGCCAGCAGGGAGTCCTGGGAGCTGCTACACATAATTAAAAAAATTAATTATATAAACAATTGGATGGTTTGGCCTGAGACTTCCTCTCTTTTGGCTAAAAAGAGAGAAAAAAAAAGACTGAGGGAGACAGGAACCCTCTGCTACCACCAGGCTGAAGGCCTGACACCCAGTGACACCCATTTATCAGAAATAAACCCCACTGCACTCCTGCAAGGAACTTCTTAATGAGAAGCCACTGATCTGTAAAGCTCTTAATTGGCTCCTTGGTGGCCATCTGCAAAGCTTGACAGGGCCTCTAATGAATATAATAATTGAAAATAAGGCCAGGGCACTCTGAGCTGGAAATGCAGCCCCCTCCTCATGTCCTGACAAAGCACTGGATCAGATGGGTGAGGGGACACTGAACACCACAACCTCCTCCAACAATCACCTTGAGAAAGGAGTTTCAAGAAGCAGAATCTGCAAAGAACCATTCCTCTTCCTGCCTCTGGGCAATCTGAGTTCCTCAAAGTCCTGAAGGAGGACAGAAAAGCCCAAAGGCAAACCCAACAGGTTTCCTGCTTAAACAGATTTCCTGCTTAAAGCAGAATATTCCATTTGCCACAAAAAAACCTTCCCAGCCCCTCCTCTGAGAGCTGGAAACCACACAGCAGATCCCTGCTCTGCCAGAGAGCAAATGAGGTTTTCTTTTCTAAATATTTCATACTCCACAACAACAAAAAAAGCTGAATTTAAATCCTTCCTCTTTCTCTCTCTCTCAGACAAAGGTTTGAGAAAAATCTTAAGGAAGCAGGGGACAGAAAGCTTCCACCACCTCATCCTGCCACAGGTAGTCAGGAGCTGGGGCTGCCTCCCCAGGACCACACACTCATTTTTTGGGGTCCTTCCACTCTGAGAGGCTGCAGCCACTATCCAAAACCTGTCACTTTTTTTTTTAAGCAAGACCCCAGCCTGCCATTCCCTCCCTCCTTTCCTGACAACTCTGCTTCCTGCACTTGGATGACAAGAAGAATCCCCTCAGGATCCAGCCAAGCTTCAACACCTTCAATCCTCAGTGTCTTCTGCTCCCCTGAAAACTCTACTGCTGGGGAAATCTGAGGATTCAGATGTCCTGATGTGCTTCAACCACCACCAGACACACAGGCTACAATTAAATCACAATTTTTTTAGGTTGGCAGAGACCTCCAAGACCATCACTCCAGCTTTTGCCCAACACCAGAAGTAACTAAACCACTCAAGACAACAAAACTGGAAGATTCAGACCTCCAACCCTGCAAACCTCAGCTTGCACTGAGCAACACTCTCACTCCACACACTTTCAGCACCACCTAAGGAGCTGCTCCAGGATCTTCAGAGAGAATTCAACACAGAATATTTGGATTTGGCTCAAAGCTCTCCCCTCACCTTCAATCTCTGAAATTCGCTTCTCCGTTTCCTTTTCCATCACTTTCTGTCCATAAGTTATTTCAGCAACTTGGGCAACTTTTTCTGCCTCTGAAAAGAGAAAGAAAACTTCCCCACTGCCACCACGTCCTCTGCCTCCTGCCAGAGGCAACAACTTCACCCCTGGGAGTCCCCACCACCCCCTTTCTAGTGGGAACAAACTGTGGGAAGAATCTCCAGCCCTCAGGCAGTTTGTGGGCAAAGCTGGGACCCATCTGCCAAACTCTTGGCACTTTTTCTTCTTGGCACTTCTTCTTTTTCTGTCACTTTCAGATCAGCAGCAAACAGATGCAGCAGAGAGGCCCAACAAGGACCCAGGTGCCTCCCTCCCTCCCTGGGGTCAGGGTTTGTTTTTTTTTAAATTTTTTTTTGCTGCCCATTCCCCACCCCTGCCCATTCCTGCCTCCCTGCAGAGATGCACAGACCAATGAGGGCTTTTTTCCTTTCTGTCTCTGCTTCCTTCTCCACCACCTTCTGCTTCTGGGCTGCAATCAGCAGCTTTGTCTTCTCACTCTCCCTGGGGAGCCAAAAAGAAGTTGGTTATAAACTGGGAATTTATATGGAAGTGGTGCAGCCTTCCACATCTCTGGAAGCAAAGAAGTGTGGCCACCTGCCTGCAGACACAGAGCTTTTTGCCTAAACCAAAGCCCTCCCCATGGCAGGAAGACTTTTTCAGTCAAATCAGGGTGAAAGACTCCCTGCAGGATGCTGTGATGCCTCCAGTCACAGCCCATACCCACCTGGATGGCTCCTGGGGAGCTGCTGCTACTGAGGAAATCATTTAACCAAAGTAAGAACTGAAACTCCTGGAGGTTTTCCTGCTTCACCTGGCAGCACCCAGCTTTGAACTCACCCTTCATCCTCCCCCAGGGCCTCTGTGCACCCCAAAGCCTTTTTTAATTGATCTCACTCTTTTGCACGTGCAGAAAGCAGCTTTAGAAGTGTGGATGGAAAGCAAATCCTCTGCCCCTGCTCCCAGATCAAGGAGGAGATCAGAGCCAGCACCAAAACTCTCAACACATCTGCAGGCTGCCAGGGCCCAGGCTGCTCTGGCACTCTGCCTGTCAGGAGAGTGCTGCATCTGACTCCCCCAGGCTGCCAAAAGGTCCCAGGGAATGGCAGGGAAGAGGAATGGGGGAGAGGGATCTGATTCTGGCCCAGAGACTGAGGAGAGGAACATTTCTGAATGCTGCAGGGCAAAGGGAAGGCAGCTGGCTGGGAGTGTTGAAAAGGGGATCAGTGTGTCAAGGGCTATTCAGAGAAGTTCTTTCCAAGCTTTCTGCCTGTTGAATCAACAGTTTCTCCCTCCTGCTCAAACAAGAGGATTAAGTGGTGGAATCTATCCACCTGCCACTCACCCACAGGCTCTGGGAGGCCCCTGGAAAACAGCCTCAGGCAGGAGGAGCCCCTGGGCAAATAATTTCTCTGCTGAACTGTTCCAAATGGAGAAAATTCCCCTCCTGGCAGGCTCAGCCATGGGCTCCTTTGCTTCAGCCCCTTCCCTGAGGTGCAGCAGCACCAGAGGGCAGTGGAAACAAATTAATCTGGGTGAGTGAATCCTTTTGCTAACACAAAGGTGGAAGGCTGAGGCACTTACATGAGCTCATAATTCCTCCGGATTGTTTCAGGGATGTTTGGCTTTGTAACTCGAACTGCCTGGAAAGGGAGAGAGGGAAAAAAACAAACAAACAGAAAAAAAAAAAACAAAACAGGAGGCAGGCAGCCAGCAAAGCAAAAACCCAGTGGCCCCTGAGGCTACAGAGGATGGGGGGAGCCACACAAAGCTCTCAGGGCTCTGAGCAGCTCCAAACCCCCCAGAGCACACCTGAGAGGAGGCTGGACCTGGTGTAAACCCTGAGTAAGCCAACACATCCAAGCCAAGAGGGGACATTTGTGACATTTCAGGATGCTGCTCTCACAGTGTCAGACACAGCCTGTACCACAAAGCTGTTTTCTACAAAGTTTTTCCTCTTTCCTCTTAGCCCTTTCCCCCCCTCCCAAGGATCTGCACCTTGGATAACTCCAAGTGGGATGTGGATTACCTGGATAATCAGTCCAGGGGCCATAGTAGTTAAGTCTTGTTGCAAAGCCAGCTTCAGGTTTTCATCAATCTGATCTGATTGGGGAAAAAAAAAGGTAACTAAAACCCCTGCAAAGGCAGTTTGCTGGCAGCATGTGCAGAGTGAGCTGGGCTGGCTCAGTTTTCTCATACCTGGAAAGTACAAATTTGATGGAGAAAACATCAAAAGCCACCCCTGACCCCCAGGCAGGTTCCCAGAGTGTCAGACAGCACTGAGCAGCACCAAGCACCAGGGGCAGGGGATAGCAGCACAGCAGGCAGACACCAAAACTCTTCCTGTGGCCCCTAATTTGCACTTTAGAACCTTTCCAAGCCAGAAGCAGCAGCTTTCTGATTTAAAAAAAAAATAAAATCTGTGCTGGGATCCATTTCTCCATTGGTATCTTCCCAATTAGATCCTGACATGCTCCAGCTACACCCTGGCTGCTTGGAGACAGAGAAAATGGAAAGAGGGAAATTAGGGAAAAGAGGGAGCATTAGGTATCTTAAAAGGCTGCAAAAAATCCTCAGTTTGGGCTCAAGGGATACCAGGTAACTCCAGCACAGCTCAGAAATTCCAAAACCAAAGAAAAAACAAAAAAAAAAAAAAAGCTCCAAGGAAAGGCTCTGAGGAGAGCAGGGCTTGTGAGGAAAATAAAACTGTACCAACAGCCTTGAAAAGAATCACAGAGCACTCCTGGGTGATTTGCTTGGGTTTAACTATCTGGAAAACTCAGGGAACAGCTGCTCTCAGTCTCCTGCACCTGCTGGAAGGGGGCAGAGCTGACATTAATCTGCTGGAAAAGGTTGTGCCCATTCCAGAGCTGAGCCAGAAAGCATCCAGCTCCAACAAAGAGCTCCAGCAGAGTTTGTCCCACTTCTCCCTGTGCTCAGCAGTGCCCTGGGGTCCATTTCAGGTCCTGTCAGCACCAGCTGCTGACACCTGGAGGCTCCACAGGCAAAAAAAAAAGAACTGGGCCCTGGTCCTGCAGCCTCTGCTGGGCTTCTCAGGAGCCTGCAAACACCCTGTGTCCCCTCAGCCACAAATTCTGCCCCCTTTGGGTGCAAACCCCTCCCCAGCAGCACTGCAGTCAGCCCTGAAGGGATTTCTTCCCCATCCAGAGCCACAAACCAACCCCTCAGTGACCCTTTTATTTCTGCCAAGACACCACCACTTTTCCCCAGGCCTCTCCCACTGTTCTCCTCCCAGCTGCTGCTCTCTCAACATATTTTTTTTTTTTATTTTTGTTCCTCAGCACCAAAGAGAAGAAGGAATAAAACCCAGGAAGCAGTCAGCAACCCTGATTCCAAGCAGAGCAGTTGGAAAAAGCTCCCCTGGGGGGGAACAGGGGAGTGACATCAGGAAAAGCAGCACCAGAACCTTCCCTGAGAACCAGGAGAGGGGAGCTGTCCCCTCAGCTCACCAAAAAGCTCAATGTAGACCTCCTGCAGGGTGTGGACACTGCAGAACTGGTTCAGCTCGTGGTGGATCTTGTTGAAGATGAGGGCCTTGTCGTAGTCAGCAGTGTAGTTCTTCACAATGTCATACACTGGGCAAGAAAAAATAAAACCCTTGGAAATAAAGAGGAGAAAGTGGGGGTGGAGCAGGGCTGAGAAGGCAAAAAAAACCCCAACTTTGGGCTGGGGGCACCAAGAGTCACAGGGACAGACTGGAATGAGGGACCCACCCGTGGGAGAGGAGCAGAACCCACGTGGGAGAAGGACAGAACCCACTAATGATGGGAAAGGGACAGAATCCACACAGAGGAGCAGCTCAGAACCCACCCAGGATGAGAGAGGAACAGAATCCACCCACAGGAGAAGCTCAGAACCCACCCAGGATGGGACAAAACCAAAACCCACCTGCAGGAGCAGCTCAGAACCCACCCCTGGGAGAGGACCAGAACCCACAGGAGCAGCTCAGAACCCACCCATGATCCCACACGGGCATGAACTGGGGGGAACACCCCACCAGGATCTGAATTGGGCCACAAAAAATCTGGAGAGGGATTTTTTTAGGATCTCAGGGAGTGCTGGGACATGGGGGAATGGATTAAAAACAGAAGAGTGGAGATGTAAATCGGATTTTAGGAAGAAATTCTTCCCCAGGAGGGTGGTGAGACCCTGGCACAGGTTGCCCAGGGAGGGGGTGGAAGCCCCATCCCTGGGCTTTAAGGAGCTGATTTGGGGGGAGGTGTCACCTCACCCCCCAAACTCACCTGCACTCTGGATGAGGAAATTCACCACCTCGATTCTGTCAAAATAAATCATCACTCCCCCACTGCAAAAGGAGAAAAAAAAAATAAATAAAAATCAACAAATGGGTGCAGGGGGGCAGCTGGGGGAGGGGGAGGAAAACAAAACACCCCCTGGAAAAAAAACAAAGACCCCTGGGAGAAAAAATAAAGATCTATGGAAAAAAAAATAAAGACCCCAGGAAAAAAAATAATAAAGATCCCTGGAAAAAAAACAACTCCTGGAAAAAAGCACACAACCCCCGGCAGAAGGTCTCCAGAGGTTCCCAGCAACAATCCCAGCCCGGAACCAGAACCGGACCTCTCACCTGGTCCCGCAGGGCACATTTTTCACCTCGTCCGTCTGCAGCGTGGTCTGCGGGGAGACGGAGAAACTTCACGGGGGAGGAGTTACCCGCCGGAAATCCCACCCCGAACATCCCCTCCAACAAGAACCGAACCGGTACCGGAACCCCCCAGCACTAACGACCCTTAACGTGGGTGGATTAATCCCACCCCGAGCACCAGGAACGGTGCCCACACCCCTGCAACAAGAACCGAACCTTCCTCTCTGACACGACAACCCTCCGAACCGGTACCGGAACCCCCCCCAACCCTAACGACCCATAACGTGGGAGGATTTTCCCGCCTCAATCCCCACCCCGAGCACCGGGAACGTCCGGCGGTGCCCAGACCCCTCAAACAAGGACCCGAACCGGTACCGGAACCTCCCAGCGCCCCAGCAGCACCTGCACTGACTTGTAGGACGTGATGAAGGGCAGCATGAGGTGAAAGCCGGGCCCGCTGGTGGAGGTCAGCAAAGCTCCGCCGCTGCGGGAGGAAAGAGGCCCCGGGAGGGGNTTTTTTTCTTTTTTTTTTCCGGGATTATTACAAATAATATTTACCTTTGTGTTACTTCACATCTTGATGCTGTTAAACACGTGGCTGCAGCTGGTTTCCCAGTCCAGGTAATGATGTAGCACCAGTGTTACCAGGCAAAAACCTCTCCTGTGAGCCAGAACACCCCACGTTTAAAAATCTGTGACTTCTCAATATAATATGAACGTATTTTCCTTCAGCTCAGAGCAATTTCCTAGTTTACTCTTATTAAACTGCGAGGGGGCTGAGCAGAGGGTTGTGATTTATGAAACACATACTAGATTCATTAAAACCTTTAAAGGTTTTAATGAATCTAGTATGTGTTTCATAAATCACAACCCTCTGCTCAGCCCCCTCGCAGTTTAATAAGAGTAAACTAGGAAATTGCTCTGAGCTGAAGGAAAATACGTTCATATTATATTGAGAAGTCACAGATTTTTAAACGTGGGGTGTTCTGGCTCACAGGAGAGGTTTTTGCCTGGTAACACTGGTGCTACATCATTACCTGGACTGGGAAACCAGCTGCAGCCACGTGTTTAACAGCATCAAGATGTGAAGTAACACAAAGGTAAATATTATTTGTAATAATCCCGGAAAAAAAAAAGAAAAAAAAAATCATTACTTCTGGACCCGAGGCCAGGAACGTTTGGTGGTGCCTGTGCTGTGGCTCTCTGGTTTTTAACAGCCTGGGCTGGTTTATAGGAACAAATGGTTTATTACACACACTTCTCTCAGCCACTTGAAAAGTTTTTTCATCCCGGCAGCACCGCAGGAAAATATCTGCTGGGTGGGACCCCGTGGTTAAGTGAGAGGTCACCGGGTGCTCTCCTTAGCACGGAGGTCCCAGCCCCTCAGGGACCACCCCCCCTAAGCCCAGGGCACCCAAATCCCGGGGCTGCTCCTCGGGGAGCATCCTGCAGAGCTGTGTAAAAGTCTGTCCCAGCTCATTAGCTGTCAGGAGTAACAATGCCTGGGCTGGCAATAAAGGCAATTTGGAGCCTGTTGGCCATTAATCACCTCCTGACAGCTGTGAAGAGGGATGGAAAAACTCTGGTTCCTGCCTTTAAGGTTACCTCCGGGCGCAGTGGGGTGGAAAGCTCAGGCCTGACACTTCTGTCCCTGTCCCCCTTCCCTTCTCCATCCCCCTTCCCTTCTCCATCCCTGTCCCCATCCCCATCCCTGTCCCCATCCCCATCCCGCCCTCTGGTGCTCCCCGGGTGCTGCTGGAACTCACCCTGGCCCCGTTCTGGGGACCCTCACCCAGCTGATGAGGGGACCATTCCCTTGGAAATTGGACCTTTCCCTTGGAAATTGGACCTTTCCTTGGAAACTGGACCTTTCCCTTGGAAACTGGACCTTTCCCTTGGAAACTGGACCTTTCCCTTCCTTTCCATTTCCCGGGCAGCCCCCAAACCAAATGGAACCCCACAAATGGTCAATGACTCTTGGGGCTCAGTGAGAAGCAGAT
>JAAWXA010000052.1:933025-944712 GCA_038090715.1 Florisuga fusca
GGGGGAGGGGGGGGAAGAAAATCAAAAAGAAAGAAAGGAAACAAAAATTCCTTCCTCAAAGTCACTCGAGTTTTTTGCCAACAACAACAGGGGCTTAAAAATAAAAAATCAGATGAAACACAGTGGGACAAATGTGTAAGAGGAGCAGCAGTGATGCACCCATGGTCCTAGGGCTGAGGGATGCTGGAGAGAAGGGAAGGCAGGAGGAAGCAATGCCACCGGGGTTATGCCCCTCCCTCCCACCTCTCAGGACCCTTTTGAAGCCCTGATCTTGCTCCAGAACATTTTTGGGTTCATCTGGATGAAAACTTCAGCAGGGTCTGCGTGGGTAGCGATGGGTCCTGCTCAGTGCCTCTGGTGATATTCTTCACTCTGAATTCCTCTTTGGTCTGATTTTCAGGAAGGAGAACAGCGACCAGAGGGAGGGAAAGGCAGACTTCCCCATTTCATGCTCAGTTCTGCTCCACAACCAATCACCCTCTGCTCAGAGCTTGCCCACCACCAGGGATATTCAAATAAAAGGAGCCAGACCACTTGCCAAATCAAAATAACACAGGCACTGAATGAAAAGCAAAATATTTGGAATAAAAGTGAAGCCAAAGAGGACAGGAAGCCTCTGCCAGCGCTTGCAGAGTTGACTGATGGTATTTTTGCTCTCCAACCAGGCCTTGCCCCACCTGGGCTGCTGTTAGAGGGGGTTTATTTTCCCAAGGATGTGCCCAAGCACAGAGCCTGAGGAGCACCCGTGTCCTCTGACATTTTCCCACCTGTGGAGGAGGGAACTGTGCTTTTCTTTAAGGTCTTCCAGCACTTGGGGTGCCACAGCCCAGGGTGCCCCTTGCCCCCCTCTGGCCCCTTTCCGTGGGCACCGTGTCCCCCCTCACCAGTGAAGTTTGCTCAGAGCCACCCAGATAGCCACGAGATGTGGCTCTGGTGGGTCCCAGCTGCATCTCACCAAGGTCCCAACCCAGGTCAGCTGGCAAGGGGGACCCAGGGGACAGCTCCTGCCACCACTGTGGGACAGGGAGCCAGGAATCTCCTCCCAAGTGGAGCTTTTCCCAGGATTTCTGCTCACCAGGCACCTGCTGCTCTTCGGGTCCATCATCTCCCCTGGGTCCCACCAGGATGAGTTGGTGGCAGTCACAGCCCCTTCCCTGGCTGCTCCTTCAGATCCTCAGGCTCTGATCCAGCTGTTTCCCTCTCCAGATCCCATCTTTTCATCCCACCTCTCCTCCCTGAGCCCAGGCCTGGCTTTTAGCTGCAGAACAAGTGCATAAAAATGATCTTATTTATTACAGGAGACATGTTTTAAAACAACTGACAAAATTGCAAGATGTAAAACGACAAGCAAGTGCTTTTTCTTTTTTAAACCCATATAGACTCCTGGCAATGATAAAAACAGTGTTTTCTTTTTTAAAGTTGGAATTAATCTTTCTTTCCAAAGCAATCATGTAGCAGGAAAAGCAGGAAGAGACTCAGATAGGAACTGATCCTCACTGGGTGATGGTTACTTATGGCAGAGCCAGGCAGCTCGCTTTCCTCTGCAGGGTGATTAACACTGGAGAACAATGTCAACATTAAAGCAAAAAAGGGAAAAAAAAAAAGGTGAAGGTTTATTTTTTTCCTCCCCTATTCCCTTGATGTGTGACTAACAGCTGGGTTTTGGGGTTTGGGTTTTTTTTTGTTTTTTTTTCTGTGTGACAAAGCAGTGGGGTCTTCCTGCTGTTGGTGTAATGAAGCTGTTTCCTGGTGTGAAATTCTCCGGGATAAATTGCAGGAGGGGGAGGAGAACATCCCGCAGGTCTCAAAGCACTTCGGAGGGCAGCAAAGCTCCGCAGGGCTGAGGGCAGGTCACAGCCTCTTACTTAGGGATTTTTTTTTTTTTTTTTTTTTTTTTTTTTTTAATAATCTCCAAGTTTTCTGCTGCTGCAAGCCGGGTGATGGGTTTTCCACTGCTGTTTGGAGGGGGATTTTTCTCCCCATGAGCCAGTCCTACTTAACAGCAACTGTGCCTCAGTTTCCCCACCTGGGAAACTGGGGGTTGAGAAGGGAAAAGGGGCCCTGGGCTGGCTGGTGCTGCCCCATGGCATCTGCTTTTGGGGGAGTAAAAAAAAAAAAAAAAAAAAAATCACTTTTACCTCTGCTTTACTTTTTTTCTTTGCCTGTATTAGTTAATTAAACTATGCAAATTTAAACAACTTAATTTCTGTACTATAAGGACCAGAGCCTCAAAGCATTTGGTGTAGCTCATCTGGCACGTACCACAAACATAAAATGTTTGGAGCAGCTCTAATAAAAATGAAAAAGGCTGTAAATCAGGTTTAATTTATTCATTTTCTCTATGGTATGAAGGCATGCCAGAATCAGATTATTTATGAGCCCTTCATAACAATAGGCATTTTTATTGGTTGCAAATGACAAAAGGGGTTCTCAGAGGGATTTTTTTTCTTCTTCTTTTAAATTTTTCGAATGCCTTTTCGGAAACATTTATTTTTGGGGGGGGACTCTGTGATCTCAAATAAAAATATTTAATCATTGATAGAGTAGTAATAATTTATACTTAGAAACTAAAAAAGAAAAAACCCCAACACATCAGGCTTTAAAACATAAATACACAGAGTTAATCCAGCCCAAAGGCTCAGGTGAACGCTGCAGCACAGGTTGGAGAAAAGAGCTGTGATTTATACCCACTTCCCTAAATTTCCCATTAAGAGCATAATCTCCCATAAGTCTTCCACAAAACGTCTGAGCCACTCGGGGGCTTTTTTTTTTTTTTTCCTTCCCCAGCTCCCTTTGGATGGGCACGGACAACACGAGTGGGACCCCTCCCACTCACCCCAACTTTGCCCACCCCTACCTGAGTCACCAAACCCCCCAAATCACCNTTTTTTTTTTGTCCACCTCCCGGGGTGGGCAGAGAGAGGGAGGGGACAGGGAGTGGGTGTCCCCCCTGCCCGCAGCATCCTGGGAATGGGGGTCAACAGCTGCTGGCAGGGGGAGGAGGCAAAGGGACCCCAAAATACCTGACTTAGGTGAAAGAAAAAAAAAATAAATGGTGGGATGGTGCAGGGGGTTTGGTTTTGGGATGGGCAGGGGGCAGAGAGAGAGGGGCAGCCCCTCCTACAAGAAGAGGGACTTGCTCTGCCCTCGGCCTGGCTGAGCTGGGGAAATAAATAATAATTAAAAAAAAAAAAAGTGAAACTAGAGAAAAATACAGAAAAAATAAAATAACAAACAAAATAACAAACCAAACAAAAATAAAAACAAACAAACCAAACAAAGAAGAAGAGAAAAAGAGGGAACCCCCCTCCCCGGGAGAAGCAGCATCCAGGATCTGTCAGTCACCGGGAGCTTTTGGGAAAAGGGGCCCCTTGTCACCCACTGCCTTTGATGTGACGGGGACGGAGGTGCTCAATTAAAAGCCTATCAGTCTGTAAGTAAATCAACGCCTATCAGGCTTGTCACATCAAACAAACGATTATTGCAGGAACCCGCCCACCCCATTAATCTGCCTGTTCCTTCTTGACAGCTCAGGGTCAGGGCCCTGTAAATCCTGCCCTGGATTGCAGCCACCTGGAGCAGGATTAAAGCAACCCCGCAGCATCCCCCTCACCCCCTCTCCAAACCCACCCCCCCGGGGAGCTTTGGGGTGCTCGGCCTGGGGCTGGGGTCCCCTCCGGAGCTTTTTGAGCTCCGGGGCTCTGGCAGGGACAATTTGTTGATGCCGGGTGGCCGTGACAAACTTTGGCTGCTGGTGGCAACCAGGGATGCTCAGCTGCGTGGCGTGGAGGACTCAGCACCCTGCTGATGGGTGCTCAGCACCCAGAGCCACACCAGGACGGGCAGCACCTGCCTGGCTGCTGAGAGGGGACGGATGCAGCTCCGGAGATGGCTCCAGGCAATTCTGGGATGTTCCAGTCAATAGGGAAGGTCCCACAGTCCCAGGTTTACACGCAGCCCCCCCACTCCCCCCTGTTCAACCCCCACGGTGCACGGGGGGTCACAGGGGTCCCCCGGGCAAGGATTTGAGCTTGGGGACCCTCTTGGGAACTCACACACTAAAAGGAGCCCAACACGTTGAGCTCTCGGGTGCTCTTTGGGTCCAGGGGTGATCCCCGGGGACATCAGGGAATTCCCAGAGGGAACATGGCTGGAGGGTGCTGGAGCCCAGCAGTGGGTGGGAGGCTACTGGGACCATGGGGACCCTCCCAGAACAATCGTCTCTATTCAAAAAGGGGGAAGCAAAAGCCAAACTTGCTTGAAAAGCCTCTGTGCTGCGGTGGGAGCAGCCCCGGGGGATCCCGAGCTTGTGATTCCCGCACAGAGGCAGAGGTTGTTTTAAGGATGGAAAAGCAGAATCGGGAATCACATGAGGACCCTGCCAGGAGCAAAGCCAGGGGGTGGGACAAGCCCTGGGGGGGGTGGGCACAGGGTGGTTGGGGGGAGGGGATTTGTGCCCCCATCCTGCTGGGGGGCTCTGTGATCCCCATGTGCTGGTTTTGCCCCCAAAAGCAGAGCCCGCGGGTGGTCTGCCCACCCCTTGAGAGGGGCACCACCACTACCCCTGGACCCAGCACCCATAACCCCNGACAGGGGGGATGCTCCACGCCGCGTTTTGCGCTGTCCGTGGGGTTTGGGGAGCGCGGGGGGACGTCCCCGCAGCTCCGAGGGGATGGATCCAAGGCTGAGCCTCGACCCCTTCATCCAGCCGGATTGAAGGGGCCCCGGTACCGCCCAGAACAAGGTGTTAACACGGAGTTCTGGCTGGCGAGGAGCTGGCAGGGCCCCGGCAGGATCGGTCCCTCCAGCCCTGGGTTGCTCCGGTTCAAAGGGATCCGGAGCCTGCGATGAAAGGAGGCTGCGGGGGGTGCTGGGGCTGGGAACGAAGCGGCTTTTAGCGGAGAGGAGCAGAGCCTGACAGAGCTGTAACTCTCCCTTCTGAAGGAGATGAGCTTGCAGTAAACCCAGGAGCACATTAGAGGTAAAGGAGACAAAATGGCAGGGGCTGAAAGCCCGGGCGAAGCAATAATCCAGCCTGGAACAGAGAGACCACTCAGCCAACCTCTGCTTTTTGGAAAGGCTGCCGTGGTTTTTGCAGCTCTGCCAGGACTGTTCTTTACTGGAACTTGGAAAGTCTCGGCCGCGGGTTTCAACACCTCTCCCTCACACCACATAATGCAAAAGTTAATTCTACTTTCAGGCTGATGTCAACATTCCCCGTCAGTGCCACGGCGAAATGTGAAGACTACATTAATTTGCATTTGCTTGTGTGCAAGTAATGCGTTCCAGATAATCACAGTAACTCCTCAAAGGTATAGACGAGAATTTCCTGGATAATGTGCTGGATGGAAAAAGCTGATGGGATCCAGGCGAAGCAAAGGGCATTGTGTGCTTTCCCAGCTCCACCTGGAAGCAGCACAGCTCCCATCCAGCCTGGGCTGGCTGTCCTCACCAAGGCAGGGGGGGGGGTGAACTGGGGGATGGGGTGGCTTTTGGTGCTGGGGGAGCATTTGCTGGGGCTCTGCAGGAGCCAGGGGAGGGAAGGAACGACCACAGGAGGCCAGAGGAAAGGGTAACATCCTCCCCTGCAGCTTCCCACACCAGGCAGCCACTTCTCCCTAAAACAACCGACCCATCAGCGACCGGGAGCCCGGCGATTATTAGCTGAAACAAGGTGCAGGGAACAGGGGCACTCCAGTCTGAGCTGGTAACGACCCTTTGTCTGCCGAGCAGAGAAATCCATCGAGCCCTGGGTGCCCGCCCAGAAACTCACCTCATGTCCCGCAGTGAATTAACTGCGCTGAACGCCGAGGATCCTCCGGCCGGGATAGATCAGCCGAGGGAATGGATTTTCCATCCTCCCTGATCTATCGCCTGGCCCAGATGATGGCAATGATCACACATCACAGCTGGAGGCTTCCAAGGGGCTTTGCAGGCCGATGGCTGGGCTCTGGGAAGCTCCTCCTGAAGGTGCTGAGAGGGTTGCAGGAGGGCTCGGGGTCGGGGGGGATCCATCCTGCATCCCCTCCCCGTCCTGCCACCAGCCTGGCATAAACCAACGGGCGAGGAGCCCGCCCTGGCATGTGGGAGAGATGAATTCATTTCCATTTATGATCTGTTATGATGATACCCCTGAAGGATAAAAGTCTATACATAATAATCTCTCTCCTCAGCTTTGTTAACAACTTCAATTAACAGAGAGCTGTGGAATGCTTCATCAGCCCTTTGGATTACAGCTGAAATGAAGCCATCATATTTATGAACTACGCAGCGACTTCGAGGAGGACTCCACATATTTTACATTTAATAACTTGCCCTCTCATTTTATTTATAACGTTAATAATGATTTGGTGGTTGATTCAGGGGAGGGAGGGAAACATAACTGAAAAGGAAAGAGGGGAAGCCAGGCAGGAGGGGCTGAGCTGGGCTGGGCTTGATGGGAGCTGCTCCCTGCCACTGCCTGGCCACGCAGCTCCTGCCTCGCTGCCCTTTGCTTTTATTTCTGATTAAATAGCCCTGAGAACACGGAGACTTCTGCCTTGTAATTGCTTTTCACTCAGCACTTTAAAAACCCGGGGCCGTGGGTTAATGATTAAATCCCATGGAGTGGACCCACCCAGCCCAGCAGGCCCCACGTCCCATAGGGGGTTGTGAGGAGGGGGCATCAGGTTTTGGGTGCATTTTGTAGGGCCTAAAGCCCAAAGGAGGATGTCCCATGGCTCAGCTGAGGGGCCAGTGCCTTGCAATGGGAAAAAAATCACGATATTTTTCCTTAAAGCAGGGCCAGGATGCTGGGGGCAGGTGGAGGGCAGGCTGCTCCTGCACACCCAGTCTCTTCCCACCCTTCCCAGCTGCCCTCAGAGGGCTGCACCAGGGGTTTCCTGTTGGTTTTGGGGTGCTGCTCCCTCCTGGGGTCCCCCCCACCCACTGCTGCCGTTTACCACCCACCCCACAACCTGCAAAAGCTGCGGTGCTGAGGGCTCTGCCTGCAGCCCGAGAGGCTGAGCAAGGTTAATTAATTTGAGCAAAGACTGGAGCCTAAAAGATGGGGAGTATCACACTGAAAGATGATGGCTGGCAAAAATCATTAGAAGCATCTTTCAACAATCTATATACTGTTATCGATCCTGTTATAGATCATGTTCCTTTCCCCCCCTTTTTTTTTTTTTTGCAGGATCTTCTGGATCGATACAGCAAGTGCATTGAGACTGTAGCAACACATTTAAAACCTTATAAAAGGTTATTTAGTTGCTAACAGTGCAGCAGTTTCTGCAAAGCCTGCCAAAAGGTTACAGCTTTTTGGGCATCATAAATTACAGACGACAGGGAAAAAAAAGTAAGTGCGGTTTTCTTTATTGTCTGGGTGATGGATGGGCTCCTGAACAAGACACAAAATACATCATATCACCTTTAATGGGACCACATTTCTGTAGCCATAACTCACAATTTTAAAATAGAAAATGGTGAAATATGGCGTTGTATATTCCACTCCTGACATATTTATGAGTCCTTCCCTTCTTATAAATACAGTGATTGCTATTTCAAAGCAGCGTGTCAGGTATGAGCCGAGCACAAACAGCTGGTGAGATTGAAAAATTATAGCCAGAGTTGGACGTTTTCAAAAACTCTCTCTAGCAGCAGTAAATTTACAATGTTTGCACTAACTGTTATTAAAACCAAATCCATATCTTGGCAACAGGAATCCAAGCTCTCCGGCCCAGCTGGAGTGACGGTGCCGCTGACAGCCGGGGTGAGCCCGGGGGCTGCTCCTGGGGAAGCAGCAAAATGGGCTTCGAGGATGCAGACAGAGGGGGCTGAGCACCGCGGAGCCCCTCACCCATGGGCCCTGCTGTCACCGGAGAGGGGACAGAGCATCCTTGTGTCCCCCGTCCCCCCCCATCCTCCTCCTGGGCTGGCTCCCAGCATCCCGCTCCAGCTCCCATGAAAGGATGCTCAGGCCGCGGTGGCACTTGGATGTCACCCTAAGCCAGGCCTCGGGGTCGGGGTGGTCTCCGTGTCGTTATTTCCATCCACCCGGCGAGGGGTTTCACCAGCAAATACCTCTCGGAAGAAACAACCCAGGCCAGGAGCCCCTGGGAGCATCTCCCACCCTTGGGAGCAGGGGAATTCTCCGGCCTCATTTCGGCACACAAAAGGCCCCTAATTAGCTTTTTTGTTTGGTCCGATTGAACGTGAATTTTGACCTTTCGCAGTGATTAGCTTTTGAAAGTAACCGATTTACACAACATCAGTCTCTGAACTACACACACAGGCCGGGAACAGACGTTTTGGTGTTGCTCACTCCCGTTTCGCTTCCCATTTTTTTCCCCTCCAAGAGCATCCTGCAGCGAACTGCCGAGCTCTGTGTTTTAGTCCCTGGATGTCCCCGCAGATCCCCAGGGATATCGGGACACCCAGTTTTGGGGCACCCGGGCTTTCCCCAGCCCTTTCTCCAAGCCCTGGCTCTGCTCCTGTTGGGAAATCCCATCCCCTTGTATGATACCGGTTTGGGGTCCTCCTGCCACAGCCAACCTCGGGACCCCCCGGTTCCTCAGCAGACCTTGGGGGTCCTCCCACCTGGGAACCCCCTCCCACCTCTCTCCATCCGATCCCGGAGCCCGGGGATGCGTCCAAGGTCACCGGGAGAACACCGGGTTGTCTCTCCCCCCCCTTTTTTTCTTTTTGGGGGGGGAGCTAAAGTCAAAACTCTTTTAATCTCCGATTTACCTTCCTTTATCTGGGCAGAACTCCTCCAGAGGTGCATTTTATTACCCTAGGTTATTAAACAAAAAAACTCGACGATAACGAGGCGCTGGGTTCTCCGTGGCTGCTGGGGGAGTGGGAGCCCCGGGACCCCCCTCCTGCCGCCGCTTTATCAGTCCCCGCCGCCGCGCTGCTATCGGGCCGGGGCTGCCGCTATCTCTGCCGGCGATTAGCCCGTCCCGCTGCCAGGTTGTGTCTCCCTGGCCCATGAATAATAGAAGAGAAATTATTGCTTTGGGTAAGGCTTCTTGGAGGGAGTCTCCTGGCGCAACAGCTCAGGGCTTCGGGGGCTTTCACGGGGAGGGGAGGGAGAACCAAAGCACTTGGAGATAACAGCCCCACTACCCCCCCTTCTTCTTTCCTCTCCTGGGGGAGAAAGGAGCCAAGGGCTCTGTGAAGGACTAAGACAAAGGAAACCCCAACTCTGTGCCCAGCTCTGGGAGAAACCCCCATGGTTTGAGGAACGCCCCCCCCCTCCTGTACCCCACTACCATCTGGACCCCCTGCCCAGGCTGAAGCCCCCCAGGCAACAGCTTGGGGACCAAACATCCCCCCCAACCCCATCTTGGCTGGCCACATTTGCACAGTTGCCCAAGTGATTATTGCTACTAAGGACAACAGTCCTGGGCTTGGTTTCAGCTCACCCTGCAGAGAGGCTGGGGCTGGGTTTGCCTCTCACNGGGCCTGGGAGCTGCCTGCTCTGGTTTATAACATCGCTGTTTCCTGGCCTGGCTTTATTACATCTGTTCTTTGGGGTATGGGGTTATAAATTGGGGATGTGATGACGTGCAATCACTAACTGCAAAGCCAATACATTGCTGCTGCTGCTGCAGCAAGACAAACGCAGGCGAGGGGGGGGGGAGAGGCTGGAGAGGAGCTGCCAGAGGGAGATGGATACACAGCACAGCCAGGGAGCTCGACAGATCCGGGTGGGGACTGGAAGCAGTGTTGTTTTCGTGGTGCTGGCCTCGGTTTTGGGGGATTTTGGGGTTTGCTGAGAGGCTCAGCTGCGTCTCCGGCTCTTTCATGGGACGCTCGGAGTGGCTCAGGATGCTCCCTGGTCATCCCACCCCAGCAGAGCAGCTACTGGGGGTGTTCCTGGGCAAGAGGCAAACCCAAACCAAAGCTATTCCAGCAGAACTGGCTGGGGTGCAGCAGGCTGGGGGATTTCTGGAGAGCAGAGCTCTGCTCCGTGGCAGAATGGGACCCTCCTGGCCCCTCACCCCGTGTCCAGCTCAGCTGCTCCAGGTGGTTTTTCCAGAAGGCCTGGAAAGGTGGATTAAAGCAACCCAGAGACTCCACCAGCCCTTTGATCTCCAACTCGTGTCCACCCAGGAATGTTTTCCAGGGCTCAGGAGCCTGGAAACCAAAGCACCAAACCACCTTGTCACCCTCTGCCTGTCAGCGTGGGGTGAGAGGCAAACCCAGCCCCAGCCTCTCTGCAGGGTGAGCTGAAACCAAGCCCAGGACTGTTGTCCTTAGTAGCAATAATCACTTGGGCAACTGTGCAAATGTGGCCAGCCAAGATGGGACAGGAGATAAATGGGAGGGAGTCAACCAGCTGCAACTTAAGATGTGCCTGGATGCTGCTGCACCGGTTTATCATGATAAATGTCATCGGGAAATCAATTCTCTGTGTACTTTTGGGAATTACAACTATCATTTTGGGGTGATTTATTTGCTGTATAACACGGACAAGGGCTCTTTGTTCATCATTTGGAAAGTTCATTTAAAATTGCTTTGAGTTCTCCGTGGTGCCATGGCCGATGGGGATCTGCTCTGCTGTGAAATATGGACCGAGGTAGAGGGAGGCTGGGCTGGGGGTTCTGCTCCTTTCTCATCCCACTCCTGGGGCACAGGAAGCCCTGAAAAACAACCCTGCAGAGAGTGGTGTTGGTGGGGACAGCCAACAACAGCTGGTGATCACCCCAACCCTTGATCTTCCCAGGAGGAGCAGCTCCAGGCTGGGACTTTCCTCTGGGACCTTCCCTTTTTCTTTTCCACACCACCCATCAAACCAGTTTGTCCTGCCGTGCTGCATGCTGGGGGTGCTGGGAAACTTCCCCGTCTCCAGTTTGGTTGGATCTTCACCTCCTGGTGCTGGCAGGAACCAGCTCACAGCCCTCCCTGGGGGTCCTCACCACCTCCCCCCCCCTTAAAGCTTCTTTTCTGCTGGAGCTGGAGGTCCTGGGGGAGATGGGCTTGAGGTCTGGCCAAGGGTGGCAGGAGAGCAGGGCAACCAAAAAACCAGCCCAGTTCAGCTTGTTTATCCTTGAGAGCAGAGGCTGAGAAGGAAAATGATTCCTCTTTATAAACACAGGGGGGGAAGCACCAGGACAGGCAGTTTAACTTAAAGGACAATGTTGGCACAAGGACAAAAGGGGATAAATTAGCCATGAGAAACATTTAGGCTGGAAATGAGAAGAAAGCTCTTGAAATCATCAGGGAATGTGGTTCTGGAAGAGCCTCCCGGGTAAGGGATGGAGGGATGGAGCCACCAGCACCCCCAGGATGGAACTGGGCCCTTTTTGGAGGGGATGAGGTTGTGCTGCTCCCTTAGCAGGGGTGGCTGAGGAAGGGACCCCTTTTCCTGCTCCAAAAATGTCCCCCAAAAGCCTCTGGGAAAATTGCAGCTCAGCCTGGGAGGCCTGACCCCTCCAGGAAGCCACTTTTCCTGCCTCTTGGATGGGCACCCAGTCCTGGGCTGCATCCCCAGGGCTGTCCTGGCAGGGGGGTTGGGTTTATTTTGGGTTTTTATATTTTTTTCCCCCCCATAATTGTTTATCCCAGGTGTGCTCTTCAATGACAAGGAGGAAGAAATGTGCTCAGTGGTTTTGCCTTACAGATTGGAGAGCAAACCTCAAATAAATCAGGCAGGAAGCAGCTGACAGTGAGCAGAGGCTGCAGCTGGGGGGGGGGGGGGC